>BMAU01020187.1:827500-1117500 GCA_019973935.1 Trichonephila clavipes
CTGTATTAACGGAAGAATGCGTTACAGTAGCTGATGACAGACTCAATTATGGCAGACAAAGACATTTTAAAGTTTGTTTAAAGTTAAAGTTTGTTTAAAGAAAATATCTTTGATGCAGATTACGATGAAGAAAAATGAAATGAATAATACAATTCCCGTTCCCATATCCTCCAAAATGAGGAACGTTACTCAGAGAATGGGCAGTTATTTAGACACATATTACAATGGGGAAATGAATAAAAAATGGACGTCTTAGAACAATTTGTTGATAAGTTGATGCTAAGAAAGACAATGCAAAAAAATAATATCGGATTATTTTCTAAAAATTCAATAAATGTTTTGATTTTCAAAAAAAAAATCGAAATTTTAATCATTTAATTTCATTAAGTTCTTGTGAATAGTTTGTATCATTGATTTTTACTAAATAGACTCATATATAAATATCTATGAAAGTAAAATGTACTCTAATATAAACTTAATTTTGTTGAATATATGTTTCTTTTTTAGCACGAATTTTTTTTAACACGAAAAAATATTTTAGTCTCCTTCGTTTCGATTTTTATTGTTTATAAAATAATTTTCATAAAAATGTTGAGGATATTTAATTCTACCTTTTTTTTGACAACTTATTTCATTTAAAAAGGGAGGTATTTTTGCATGCTTAAAAATATAATTAAAATGATCATGTTTATTAGTTATTAATCATTTGTAATTACTTTGCGTTGAGATTAATAGTTGAGTAATCATATAATTCTTACTTCCTAATATTGGCTTTTAATATGTGATTAGTCTTAAAAATATTTTTTGTTGATAATCTCAAACGTTTTCTGGCAAGAGATATATAGAACTTTAGAAATTAGTATAAAACATTGTAAATCTTTATGCATTTATTTCTAATTAATTTTTCAAAGTGTAATCATACTTTTTGGACACTATATTTTTACAATAAAATCACCAAGAAAACAATGTAAATCACACTAAAAACAGTGAAACAATAAATGGAATATCTTTTTCTCCTAATAAATTAAAAGAATTCGCTCAGGAATAGCCAGTTTTATTGATTATCTAGATATGCGGCTTAGTTTGAACTTTGCAGCATTGTAATGCAAGTTTTTTGTTCCAGGAAATGATTTGTTATAATAATATTTTCTAGTTAAAAATATACCTTAATCTTTGTGATTTTCTAAAAAAACCCAGATTTCTTAAAATAAATTATTAGAAGGAAAAACAAGAGAATAAAAAATATTTCCTAAGCTTCTATTTTATTTATTTCCTCCTCACTTCACAAGGCAACTTACTTACGATTGCTATTAAAGAAACTAATTTAATAAAAAAGAATAAAAAAAATCTTTACAAAAAGGTGTACTCCTGAATTTATTATTGCGAAAGTTAAGCCCAATGTGTGTAATAAATTTTAAAGAAAAGTTACTTCTACTCATCTTTGTTATTTCATTTTTGTTTTAGTGCCAGGAAAAGAAAACCTTAATCTAGTTTAGTACTTTTTTTTAACTTCATAAATTTTTCAAGATAAAAAGAACAGAATACCTTTATACTGAAATTAAATTGGGCAAGTGCTCATTTAAAGAGATCATAAAATGAAATTATAATTCGTTTCTTTCTTAAGAGAACTTAAGAAAGAATTTTTAATAAAATTTGGCTTATAAAATTTTTTTCGTAAATTAAGCAAAAAATAACTATTACGCTCCAATTACTGATTCTAATTTTCTTTGATGTCTTAGTTCCAAGAATTCACAACGAGCTTTTACGCATTCTTAATCTTTGATAATTGAATATCATAATCTTGTTCAAAAGTCCTGTGATATTAGAATAAGGTACATAACAAGTTCCTCTACGCTATTCCTAAAGGAGAAATACTTTTCATATATAGTTTTATTAGAGAATGACTTTCTGTAAAGGAACCGTGATTTACACAAATCAGAGATACTATAGAAAGGTATGAGATTTCGTGAAAGCAAGAGAGATAGCAAATGGATATGTTGTTGTTAGATTAAATCAGAATTTGCATTTTAATCACTAGTGTATCTGCAAAAGAAAATGAAAAACCTCATGGTGCTAGCTCAAAGAATATGGCCGAGTAACAGCATTTGATGATATTTTTTCATTATAAATACTCATATTTAGAGTAAGCTAAAACCGTATCGCTCTTCAATAGTTTTGTTAAAAGTTGTTAGTAATTGAAGGGTAAGCAATAAAAGTTGTCTTTTAAAAATGCTTCTGCTTTCTATAAATCCCTACAGTGTAGGGGTTTATATGAATGGCACGTGTGCCACTGGTTCACCATTCCTGCCCTACACCAACGTGAACGGAGGTGATGAATATTAACTAATGCGGAATGCGCAATAACTAAATAAGAAAATATTGCTCTTCTCTTTTTATTAAGTCTGCGTTTCTCAAACTGTGGGGCACCCTCCCCTTGGGGGACGTGACAACTCTACGATGGGGCACTAGCGTATTGAAACGTCGAAAACAAAAGTTTACTTTAAAAAATTAATAATTTACGAAAAGTGAACAATACAAAATACATTCTGATATGACAAAAACACATTTACATTGATATATTACACTTATAAATGTATCAGTGCTACACAATGTATTTCATAATTAATTTAACAATACTAAGTTAAGAACAAGTTTAATAATTGCCAGTGACCCCATGGGGTTGTCATATATAAACTTATACACAAAAACCAACACTTATCTTGATAATTTGTTCAGTTTATAATTAATCCCTCTGTAACGGTTCTCTTACGTCGTTACTGGGTAAACCAAAGTATTTGACAGATTCTCGGGGTAATTAAATAGTTTTAATGACATAAAATAACACAGTTACAATGGACAGACATTTAGACACAATACAGGTTAAACATTTAGAGGAAATAAGTGGAAATTAAAAATATTACATAGTCCAGGATTGGACAGCGGGACGAGTAACGTTTTCTCATTCAGTTCCCAACTCTCTCTGGCGGTAATACAGGGCTTCGCTCGGTAACACTTCCGTTACAATTACCGCCATCTATATTTCGGTCTTCGAATTAAACCGTGTGTTACACCTCTTAACTGCCGATTAAAAGTTAAGCAATTCGCTTCAAAAGCCAACCATTTTCTACGTAGACTCAGGTATTTGATGTATTAGGAGGGGGGAGGAGGAATAAAGAAGCAAATTATCTCAAGTAAGTAAATCCTTCGCAAACATTGTCAAGATCCTTTTTATTGCATTCAAAGCCTTCGGAATAATTTTATGGATAGCATTGCACAAAAAGGATCGTACTTTAGAAAGACGTATATATACGTCCGGTTAGATTAACGCTAAGGCTGAACAAGAAGTTTATGTACGCCAATGATAAAAGTCATGTCATAATTTTAGCGTCAAAGTGTAGTATTATTGAATTCAATACATTGTTATTGCATGAGGAAAGGTGGGAGGGGGTTGCGTTGAAAATTATGATTGAATATTGGGTTGTAAACATTGAAACTTTGAGAAACACTATATTAAGCAATTTGTTTTGTCTAAAATACTGTACGTTTTTGTTCGACTGTCGCAAGAAAATTTACTGACAAGAGACAAGTTCCAAGTCCATCTTTGAGTAACGACGGAATTATTAGGAAATATTGCTTGATATCTACATGTGTATAGAGTTGTTTGGCGTTTTGCCACTCTAGTAGTATTTATACTTTTTTAAATCTATTATAAAGGGCGTTTTCTTAGAGGTATAGAAATTTAAATTGCAATAAAACAACGATGTATTATTCGATTGATATGATTTTTTTTATTCGAAAGATAATCTTGTGGCATTACATTTTAAATATGATTTCTGACATATGCCTGCTATGGCTGGCTCGGATGTAGTCCAATCTGGACGTCCAATTTTCGATGACTTTTTCCAGCATTTGTGGCCGTATATCGGCAATAACACGGCGATGTTGTCTTCCAAATGGTCAAGCGTTTGTGGCCTATCCGCATAGAGCAATGACTTAACATAGCCCCACAGAAAATAGTCTAGCCGTGTTAAATCACAAGATCTTGGAGGCCAATTCACAGATCTAAAACGTGAAATTAGGCGGTCACCAAACGTGTCTTTCAATAAATCGATTGTGGCACGAGCTGTGTGACATGATACGCCGTCTTGTTGGAACGACATTTCCTGATCATCATGATTGTTCAATTCAGGAATGAAAAAGTTAGTAATTATGGCTCTATACCGATCACCATTGACTGTAACGTTGTGGCCTTCATCGTTTTTGAAGAAGGATTCCACCAGCCCATAAAGCGAACCAAACAGTCAGTTTTTCTGGATGTAACGGTGTTTCGACATACACTTGTGGATTAGCTTCACTCCAAATGCGGCAGTTTTGTTTGTTGACGCAACTATTCAACCAGAAGTGCGCTTCATCGGTAAACAAAATTCGCTTATGAAAATCGGGAACAACGGCAATCTCGTTTTGGGCTCATTCAACGAATCTACGCCTTGTTTCATGATCGTTTTGATGAGTTGCCAAACCAAACTGAGAATAAATCACTTGACAGCTGTTAAATCGGTCGCCATCTTGGAAAGTAATGCCAACTTAAACTTCTATACCTGGAAAAAAACACTCTTTACGATAAACTTTGCAATGAAGTACCTGGTTAAAAGGCATCGAACGAGAAAATGTAAATTGATCGGTCGTATATTTTTGAAAGTTAGACGAAATAGGAAGAATTTAAGGGCAGTCGGAAAGGTAAAATTTGATTTTTTTGACAATTTGAGATTTTTATATTTCCACATAGTACAGATTTTAACCTTTCTAAAAATACCTTACTTTAACATCTAGGGTAAGTAGAAGCCCTAAAAACCTATTTTTAAATAATCGTTGAAACTGGGCCACGCCCATTTGACAAGCGTAAAAGTAAACAAAGTTTTTTGTTTTGGCTTAAAAGTTGAGCGTCTGGTATAAATCAAAACATTTATCTTTTATTGTATAAATTGAGCCTTTTATTATTTTATTTCCTAACCCATTTGAAACTTCACTGTATTTTTAACGGTCAAATCAGTGTTTGTTTACACTTTCAAAACTGCGTTATAATTTTTGAACTCGCAAGTATTCTTTAACATTATTAAGCTTAAACTTTCAAAAAAATTGCTATAATATATCGACTTTACCATGCCTAGAGCATCGACTAAAGTATTTAAGAAACGAAGAGGAGTTTTTAATAAAGGAAGATGTAATAAAAGTAATGATGGTTGTGGTGAAAGCAATTCTACTGTTCCAAAGAACTCTGCTGATGAAAAAAAATTGTGCTGATGGTGCAAAAAAGCTTTGTACTAATGAAACTGAACCATCTGCCAGTGAGAGAAAAATTGTAAACATGGATATTTCATATTCGGATGAGGCTTTTTCTGGTTTCAGAAATGTTATTGTGGACATTAACCTTTTAGCTTGTGTGTTTTTTGAAGCTGTAAAATGTGTAAAGTGTGAAAAAACAGGACTCAGGTTGCACCTCAGTGAAAGTAACTGTGGTGAAGCTGTGAAGTTTCACTTAAAAATGTCCTTCTTGTAAATATAACTATACTTTTTTAACTCCAAGAAATGCGATAGTTCTGAGAATTACGAACTGAATACCCGGCTAGTGTATGCTATGCGATGCATAGGTAAAGGTGCTGAGTCTGCTAGGATGTTTTGCGGTATAATGAATCTTCCCCCGCCACCCACAAAATTCTCAAAGTACAACCACATTTTACTGCAGGCAACAAGAGAAACCTGTGAACACAGTATGGCAGAAGCTGTTCGTGAAGCCGTTGATGAAAATGATGGAAAAAGGGAAATTGCTGTTGCTGTTGATGGTAGCTGGCAGAAGCGTGGTTTTTCTTCGAAGAATGGCTTGGTGACAGTCACAAGTGTTGATACCGGCAAAGTTATAGATGTCGAAGTTTTTTCAAAACATTGTATTTGTCCGAACAAAACCAAGCATCTTCAAAATTGTAAGAGGAATTTTGAAGGCTACAGCGGTAAGATGGAAGTAGCTGGAGCTCTATCCATTTTTCAGCGTTCCCAGTCTCTCTACAATGTTCGGTACACAAAATATTTAGGAGATGGGGACTCCAAAGCTTTTACTTCTATTGTCGAGAACAAAGTATATGGTGACCATTGCTCTGTCGAGAAATTAGAATGCATAGGTCATGTTATGAAAAGAATGGGGACACGTCTTCGACGCTTGGAAACTAAGATGAGAGGTCAAAAGCTTTCTGACGGAAAGCCTTTATGCGGAAGAAATAGATTGACAGAGGCAGAAATCGACCGTCTGCAAGCATATTATGGTCTAGCTATCCGCATAAATTTGTCTAGCGTGAAGGACATGTAACAAGCCATATGGGCAATATTTTTACACAAGCTATCAACCGATGAAAAACCTCAGCATGGATTTTGTCCCTCTGATTCAGATACGTGGTGCAAATTTAAAAAAGCAGAATTGCTTGGGGAGACTTATCATCACAAAACTAGTTTACCTGTGGATGTTGTGGAGGACATGCGACCTGTTTTTAGGGATTTAGCTAATCCAGAATTGCTAAAAAAGTGTTTACATGAAGGTACGCAAAATCCTAACGAAAGTGTAAATAATGTAATATGGTCTCGTGTACCGAAGAAAACATTTGTACAATTAGAAGTTTTGTCACTGGGTACATATGATGCAGTTTCCTCATTTAATATGGGGAATGTATCAAAACTAGAAATTTTGAGAAAAATGTGTATTGAGCCTGGTGATTACACGGTACAGGCGATGGAGTGCCTCGACAAACAGAGGCTGTTACGAGCAAAATACTATTGTTTACAAAAAACAAAGGAAGTTAGGAAGGAAAAAAGACTTAAAAGGAAGAAAGAAGATGATGAGCTACTAAAAAATGCTGATGATTTAGAATATGGAGCTGGCATGTTTTAACTAAAAAGTAATAATACGTTAAAATCAATTTTTCTCAAAATGTCAATTTTTGATGTTCGATGTTCCTTTTCTTAGAAACTACTGTTCACAGGTATGTAAATTTTTTATGATATATTTATAATGATGGCTAATATATACTGAAATGAGCTTTTTGTAAAAAACCCCAAAATTTATTTTTTACAAATTTTTTTATGTGAAAAACGGGTTAACGTAAATTTGTTTGATAAAATATTTTATAAATTATGAAAAAATTCAAAATTATCTAAAAGCTCATTTGAGTCTAATGAGAAATGTGCATTTTAATTATATGAAAAATTTCAAGCATGTACATATAACAGATTTTGAGAAAATGTACCTCAAAAACAGCCAATTTAACATTGTCGGTAGAGAGGTTTCCGACTGCCCTTAAGAGTTCAGTAAATTCGAGAATTACAGAACGCCACACACAGAGTTTTTCTTTCCATATTTGTTTTTATTTTTTAATTTTGTAATTGCAATTTATTTGCAAGGAAACTATTGCTTGGATGATACGATTGTTTGAATTTTTCGTTTTTGTAATTAAAAAATTTCAAGATATTCCGTATCTAAAAAAAAAAAATGGAAGGAACATAAAATAATTGGTACTTGGATGTGAAGACATTTACAAGAAAATTTATTCTATATACTGTAAGAGTAGATTTTTTTATGGTGTAAATAGAAGCCGCGGATTATGAACTTCCCATAAAGGAACCAATTTATTTTGATATTTTGATAATTACTATGACTATGCCGCCGTTAAGAAAAAAAACTGGTGGGGGGAGGAAGTCTTCCTTAATCACCCTTACTATTTTTAATAGCTGCTGAATATAAATGTTTTCAATGTTAATGGCTGAAAGATAACCAAATTGCGATAATAACGGTTTAATTAACTTTCTTTATTAGCTCAGTAATTAACTTTAAGAAATAATTTTCTCAATGGAAAACAAGAAATATCGCAAAATCTGTTACTGTATGATCTCTAGAACTTATGTCCTGCATTATATATATATATATATATATATATATATATATATATATATATATATATATATATATGTACACTGCTGGACAATTGCTAAGGACGGATAACACTATCATCCATAGCAACCACAAAATGAAAGGAAGAAAAATGTGGAAAATTAGAATAAGTGCGGGATATTAGTAAGAAGTATGAGAATGCAAATTTTATTTCCACGTCTGTTCATCACGTGATAGCATTCATAAGAGCTTTAAAGGTTTTGACGCATGTGGACAGTTGTTGTTTCAAGTCAAAGTTTTACAGGAAAGATTTAATAGACGAACTTAAAATTTTTGGCATGTCTTCCCGACATCACATACATGATTTTATGCGTGGCCGAATTATTGGAAAGATCAAAGAAGAGCGAAAAATAATAGATGTTGCCAGGGAGTTCGACATCGCTCACAGCGTTGTTTCACGGCAGTGGAAGTCATTTAAAACTACTGGAATGCGTAGTAGACGGGACGGGGGAGGTCGTGTTAGAAGTACGAGACGCCTGCAGGAGACAGATATATCGTCCAATCAGCAAAAAGGAACAGGCGCACCACAGCACAGCAGGTTGCAAATCAGTTTCTTGCTGCCTCAGGAAAGCAGATCTTCCGAAAAACTGTTGCCAGACGTTTGAGGGGAGGAGAACTATACGCACGCAGACCTGTTGTGCTTGCCCCATTGACCAGACAGCACCGTACTGCCCGTTTGCAATGGTGTCGTGAGCATCACAATTGGACTGAACAGGACTGGGCATGCGTACTATTCTCAGATGAGAGTAGGTTCAGTCTGTCATCGGATTGTAGACGCCAACTGATCTGGTGCGAGAGTGGTACTGCTTATCGACCAGAAAATATCCCGGAAAAGAACCGATATCCGACATGAAGTATCATGGTGTGGGCCGGCATCATGATCAATGGCCGCACGCGCCTACATGTGGTTGCGAATGGGACTATGACGGGTCAACGATACATTGATGAAGTTCTACTTCCTCATGTTCGTATTTTCCGTGGTGCTGTCGGTGATAAATTTGTTTTTATGGACGACAACGCAACATGTCATCGAACACTCACTGTTCAGGATTGTCTAGACAGCGAGGGTATTCAACGTCTCGTATGGCCAGCGCGTTCTCCAGATCTAAACCCCATTGAAAAGTTGTGGGATGCTTTGGGGAGGCAAGTTGCTGGTCGAAACTATCCTCCGACAAACAAGAACACCCTCATCCGTGCACTCACAGAGGAATGGGATAAATCGCCTCAACAGCTGCTGGATAATGTTGTGCAAAGTATGGTACGACGTGTAGAATGTTGCATCACACTCCACGGTGGACATATCCCGTACTGATACCTTTCTTTAAGGTGCCTGCTGACTTTTAGATGCATTGTTCCATTTCTCCGTACGCAGATAAAATGAACATTTTTTTTTCTTTCAGATGTTTCACAGCTTTTGTACTTTCCAGAACAATAAATATTCTTTATTCTAATGTCTGAACAGTGTGGCAACTATATTGTATCCTACTAGGCCTCATGTATCACTTAATGTTATGCTACATAGCAATTTGTGATCCGTCCTTAGCAATTGTCCAGCAGTGTATATTCAAGTTCATCTATTAGTTTGAGACACGTTTGGTGAAAACTATTAGGGGGCCAATATACTAAAATATTTTGCAGCAAAAAATTCAGAATGATTTTCTCTCCTTTAAGTCACACAAGTCGATAGCATTGTGTAAAATTTTGGTTTGGGGGTTTTGAAGACATATACATTGGTGTGCAAAAATTAAGGACGAAGTCGAAAAATTAGTATATCAGCTGAACGAAGAGACAGAGCGGACAGAAAGACCAATCAGGAGATTAAGTAAGGTGATGTACGGTAGCACATGCGCAGATATGCAGGTAGATGTAATGGGGGAGTGTCTGAGTAGCATAAAACATGTTGTCGGTGTAAGATCAGTATTTCTGGCAAAGAGATTGCACGCGTATGCAGTTAAAATCACACGGAGTTGCTGCCTCAGCGAGAAATGGCGAATAATCATTCTGTTAAACGACATCTGGATGCTTTTATCCGAGGTCGAATCATTGGGAAGTTGGAGGAAGGCCGCAGTGTGACAAGTGTGGCTGCAGAGTTCGGAATTGCTCACAGCATCGTTTCACGACTTTGGAGACAATTTCAAACTACAGGAACAGCTATACGGGGGTTCAGTAGTGGTCGTCTACGAGGAACCCCACCCGCAGATGACCGATACATTGTCTTACAGGCCAG
This sequence comes from Trichonephila clavipes, assembly GCA_019973935.1. Taxonomy (NCBI): domain Eukaryota; kingdom Metazoa; phylum Arthropoda; class Arachnida; order Araneae; family Nephilidae; genus Trichonephila; species Trichonephila clavipes. The sequence goes on from BMAU01020187.1 coordinate 837,718, forward strand.
AAGAAACAGGCGGCAGACAGCGGGAGAAATCGCTAGACACACGACACAGGCGACTGGACGACCGATATCGCGTTTTACCGTGACCAGAAGACTGCAAGGTGGTGGTCTGTTTGCAAGACGTCCTGTATGGTGTGTACCTTTAACGCCTGCCCATCGGAGAAGGCGTTCTCTGTGGTGCCGGGAACACCGGAATTGGAGAGACAATGAATGGGGACGAGTACTCTTTACAGATGAGAGCAGATTCAGTTTGAGTAGCGATTCTCATCGCATACTCATCTGGAGAGAGCGGGGAAGCCGCAATCATCCCTCGAACATCATTGAAAGGGACAGGTATGGAGGTCGCGGTGTTCTCGTTTGGGGAGGCATCATGCTTGGTAGTCGTACAGACCTTCACATCTTCGACGCAGGTTCAGTCAACGGGACTCATTATTGTAACGAGATTCTTCTTCTATATGTGCGTTTTTCTAGAGGCGCTATGGGTCTGCAGTCCTTTTCATGGACGACAATGCACCATGTCATCGCACAGTAGCTGCCAAACAGCTCTTAGAGAGTGAGGATATTGAACGTATGGATTGGCCGGTACGAACTCCGGATCTCAATCCCATCGAGCATGTATGGGATTTTCTAGGCAGACGCTTGGCAGATCGTACCTTACCACCAGTAACGATTCAGGAGCTTCGATTGGCGCTGCAAGACGAATGGGCAGCAATGCCTCAACAACTCATTGACACCCTCATTCTCAGCATGGGCAGACGCTTTGAAACCTGCCTAGCAGTCAGGGGAGATCATATCCCCTACTAAAGACCGGATGTTTCTTGCTGGACACCCATCACAGGGATGTTTCGGCCTTCAGTCGCATTGCGCTCCATGCTACTTTTTCAATCAAGCTTCTTTTTATCCCTCTGATTTCTCTTTTAGTAAGTGTTGCTTACATATTACACATGTCCTTACGTATTGGGGATATTACGGTATTAAATGTGTTGATTTAGAAAGCTTTTGTACAAAGTTATATTGAAAAAACCGTCTCGTCCTTAATTTTTGCACACCAGTGTAGTTCTTGTATGTGTAAAATTGTTGGCTTGTTGACACTCACAATGGTTTCATAACTGAATATTAATGTTTTTGTTGGGTTGAAGAGAGTGAACTATTTTTTCTGGTGGATGGATAACTGTGTGATGCGTCCTCGCGTTTTCCCGCTTCTTTCCACAAATTTTTCCTACTGGGACCACACTCGATCCGCACGATGTGTGTGGTAGTTTTAGATTAATTTTGCTGTTTGTCATTTTCTTAATCATTTCATTCGTTTGTTCTAAATGAAATTGTGTTGTCTAGAAAACAGTATATATATATATATATATATATATATATATATATATATATAATACAGGTTTTAATTTCAAAAAATATTGCTCATTGATTGGTGTACACGTCTCTGTAAAGAGTAAAGGACTAAGCCTAAAATGTTGTATTTGTAGTGGATTCACGCGTTTACAATTAACCTTTGCGGTACTCTATTCTTTTTTTTAATTTGAGAATCTTGCCTTGTGAAAGACTCATGATTTGAAGATTATTTATTTTACAAATGCCAGGCCATTGACCATCAGGTCATTAGGCAACGGGATCTCCAATACCTTTTTAAAATGCAGTTAAGATCATTCAGTGCAGAGCACTCGTCCAAATGAGCGGCAGTCATGTCTTGTCCAGTGTCACACAAAACGCAGATAGGTGATGTCACTAAATTAAAACGAAACAGATGAGCACAAAGGCAGTCATGTCCGGTTAAAAGTCTAAATTTAGCCACAGCAGCAGCACGAGGAGAACTTGGAATACCGTGGGATGATGGATTTTGGGGTATCACGTAGCAGGCCTCCTCGTGGTGCACCCTGGTCAACGCTAAATCTGCTACAGCGATTGCCGCTCTCCTCTCGTTTTGTGATGCCTTCGAGTTCTGATTTGAAGATTACATTGCTCTTTAAAGAGATCTGAAATAAGAAAGTGTATGATGAACTAGTAAATTTGGAATTTGTATATTGTTTTGATTAAATACGAGACTAAAAGATAAAGGCTTGTAGAGCTATATATATATGTGCAGATGGTGTCCTGAATTATTATGATTTAGAATCTGAGTTTGTGCCTCTCGAGAAATCGTCTTTTAAAAGTTAAGTAAGTCTATATTATTTTGAGTTAGGATTCACAGGTTTATTTATGTCCAATTGAATGCAAAATATTAAGATAATGTTATTAGCTTAAATAAAAGTCGTTGAGAGTTTTAATACGTTTATGAATGAGTTACTTAAATTTTTATGTTCATTTCAAAATATCTCAATGCCTCAATTTTAAATCCTTAAAGTCAGAAAATATATTCCCTAGAATTTTAAAATATTAAAAAAATAGGCAAATTTAAAGAGGAACAAGTAATATAATTTTTTAAAAGACAATTCTTACTTAGATGAACAAAAAGCAATTTTATTTTAGTTAATTAAATTTAATTAATGAATAAAAATATTTGAAAAAATTGCATGAACAAAATGGGTTCTGTCTTCGAAAATTTGTTTTATTCCACGTTTACTTCTTGGGGTGAAAATTTTTATGGCAATGAGTGTATTAGAATATTTTATGTATATATTTCTGTTTCATATTTGTTTCGAATTGTTAAAATAATCATCAATCCTTTATATTACTTTAAATTAAAATTTTTCATTTGATATGGAAATGGGATAAAGAAATATTATTAAAAATGATTATTTTAATCAAATCAGAAATTCAATATGAAAAATTTATAAATATATTATGTTAAATATTTTTCACTAAATAGGAGAGTCTAGATTTTACGAAGCTATTTATGTAAAAATTCCTTTAAAACGTAAAATTACAGAAGCAATTGCCTTCAATAGATTAAATGATTTTAGTTTTAATTGCAAAGCTCTTTTTTACCACTACTTCTAAATGCCGTGATATTTTTCCAGCAATAATGATACGAGTAACAATAACTATAAATATTGCGGCGTCTTCTGGTTAGAACTATAATAATAACGAGAAACTCGTCAGGTTTTGTCTACGCACAATTTCCATGCAATAACGATTGGATTTTACTTTCTCACTCTTGTAAATCTTGTAGTGGCCCCTTAAGAATTATTTTACTGCTACTCTTATGCTATATATAAATGCTGACTAATTCCATAAAGATAATCCTATGCTGCTTCTGTAAGCCCTAAACCATCGTTTATATTCGAAGCTAAATTTGTTTTCCAAATTTATTTTCTTACCTTATTTTCAATAAATTTAACTGTCATTAATTATTATCGTTTGTTTATTTTTTTTCATTTACTATATCTGTTGAACTAAAAATGGAATGATTGTCTTATATGCAAAAGTGCATTTTCCCGCCTTCTGTTTGCTGCAATTTTGATTGAAGTCTTAAAAATTGAAAGTATAATTATAAATATTTTGATAAAAGTAAAGTTTTTTTTCATAAGGTGATGAATTTATTGAATGCCACTGTGCATATTGAGATAGATCTATTTATATTTTGGAAAATATGTTTGCAATTATGAAAGATGAGAATTAGGTTATACCCTCAAAAGATAATACCACATAATTGTAAAAGGCGAACAATGCCCCCTAGTGTAGGGAGCGAGTCTTTCTCAGTGTATTGGGCTAAATTTATGACGATCACATTATAAATGCAATCCAGTGTTCTCCATTGAATTCAAAACCGGGATTAGACTTGTATTTATTGTACTAGTACTTGCAAAACTTAAATACAATTTCGAATTTGATAATTAGATATAAGGATGTTTAAGCACTGAAAACATTCAAAAAGACTTTGAGAACTACAAAAAAAGTCCTACATTATATGTGTATTTTTAAACTACTATATGAAAAAATTTCCATATCGGTACTAAATATATGATCAGCAGTTGCATTTACCAATTTGTAGGGATAATATTAAACTTAAAGACACAAAATTCATGCAGGGATCTCTACCTTGAAATATAAGTAATTACTATTTACTAGTTTGAAAAATTATAGGCAAATTTCACTCGACTTCAGAACTTTTAATACTTTAAAACTTATAATCGAATGCATTGCACAGAACTGGCTAATGTTAATACTGAGTGTAATTTTTGAAGTAGAAGAAATGCTTAATTTTACAATTTGCGTGGAAATTAGTTATTCAATGCCCTGTATTTTTATTTCGAATAAAAATAGTTTAAAAAACAAAAATAAGCAGTGAATACTAATACTGAATAAGGAAATAATATCCCTGCTAATCCTTAAGCATACCGGGATTAACAGTTTCTAAAGTTTACTCCATTGAAGCCTTTTTACTTACAGTCGCATCGCATGATAAAAATAATGTCTATATAAATTAAAATATCTCGAAAATTTACAAAAAAAAATTACATAATAAGTTCTTACAGAATCGATCAAGCATTAAAATTTTTTTCTACAAGTGAAAAAACATGTTAAAAATAATTACAAATAATACCAACTGAAGTAATATAACGTTACTAACAAACGATTATATGTCAGAAAATAAATTAAGGAATCAGATTAATTCTAGGGTGACAAGAATTATATATTGAATTAAATCTGACGATAGAGAGTAATATATAGAAGATAATTTTCATCTAAAAATATTTACAAATACTGTATAAATAGTCAATATGCATAAGTAGTGCTATATAAATAGTCAATATGCATAAGTAGTGATGTATAAATAGTCAATATGTATTAGTAGTACTGTATAGTAGACAATTAAAAATAAGTTAGAAGTGAAGTCAAGAAATTTAAATATAACAATACGTGAAACCCATTCTTTGATGTACCTTTTTATATATAATAGTTGTAAAAATAAAAAAAAAGTATCAATCTTATAATAAAAAAAGAAAACTTTTACTGCAATCAAAAATTTTAAAAGGATAACTTCTAAAATAAATTCACTTTTTTTTGCAACAGATGTAGATATGTACAAGGAATACATCTGCTATAAAATAAGATTAATATCTGATATTTTCGATACTTCTAATGCCAATATAATCTCATGCACATCAAGAGTTGTGTTGCCATCCTTTGGAAATATAAAAACTGCCGAATTTCTGGCGCATTGAGTCAAAAACTGCTTTTAAACCTAGCGTGGATGCTTGGTTTTATTGACCCAAGAGTTTTTTATTTAATTAACGACAACTTTTTTTTGAAAAAAAAAGGAGATATGGAGACCTTTTTGTGATTTTTATATTTATTTAGTATATTTTAAGGAAAAAATCCTAAAATTGGTAAAAGAAAAAAATATTATTATTATTAAAATGGGAAAAAACTAGTAAAAATGTACGAAAAATTACATAAACGGGGCCCGCTCTGTACAAAGATTTTATGAACAAATTCTCAATTTTTCAATTTTGATGTGTTACTTTGTTATTCCTGTTTGAAGAGACCTTCACGATAAGAGATATTTTAATTTTTACAAAAACTAGAGCACTTTATCTAAGTCATTATACGAAATTGCTTTAAAAAACATTGACTATATTCACATAAAGAACTGCAAATTTTGAAATAAAACAGTGATTGATAAATCTGAAGATCAAAACACTTCTACTGTTATGCAGAACATAAGCAAAAAATTTCAGCTAATTATTTTCAAAACTTTTTGAGCAATCGTGGTCCCCGTTTGAGTTTTTCGAAAAAAACACATTTCGAGTAAAACGCATTTTAAAGTTTGACATCTTGTGCAAAGTTATGGCATTTGCTTTTACTAAAATGCATGTAGTTTTTGTTCTAGTGGAGGGAAAATAAAGTATTTGGTATTGTTATTAAGTTAATAAAATGGTCTATAAAATAAAGTCATAAAAAATTTGCCAATTTTTGAAAAAAATCATGGTTTTAGGGTAGTCGGATACCTTAAGATTTGATAAACACTCATAAATTGACCAAATAATAGTTAACCTTTGTAAATCTTATAAAGTCATTGCCATAAAAATTTCCGCACCAAGAAAAGTCATCAAAATTAAGTTTTACATATGTAAGTAATAGTTTGATATAAGTAAATGGTTATAGAAAATAAAAGTAAAAGAATCATTTATTGCAGAAAAAGTACAAATGAACGGGACTTTTAGTACTTTATTGGAGCCCTCTCTAGCGCGAATGCTCGATGCGATACGAGAGAGCATTGAGGCGTACAAGTTCCGTGTGATGTCCAGAGACATCTAGTTCTACAGTTGCTGGAAACACACCTCTAGTTCGACCAAACTCTTAGGCTGTACAATTTGATCGATATATGTGAAATTGGTGACAAATCTGGGAATCAAACAGGCCAGGGAAAGGGTGGTAATTTAGTGGAGTTAGTTTTATTACATCCTTGTTGTGTGTGGCCGAGAGAGAGAGAGCATTTTCTTGTTGAAAAATGGCTACTGGGAGCCTCCTACGAGTGACAACACATGTGGTTAAGGAATGGCATGGATGTGCCGCTGGGCTGTCATTGTGACATGCATACATATTAGGGGTAACCGTGTATCGTAATTAATGACACCCCATACCATCACACCAGCTGTAGGAGCGATGTGTCGATGAAAAGCAAAGGCATAATTGAGGCGTTCACCATGGGGCCTCCACACACGAACACGATTGTCATCACTGCTCAAATTGAATCTGGATTCTTCGCTGGATACGACCTGTTTCCATTCCGTCGCAGTCCAATCCCGTTGGGTGTGACACCACACTCAACAGAGGCGTCGGTGGGTGGGTGTGTCAATGCTGGCACAAGTATTGGGCGCCGTGATACTAGATGTCTTTCAGCCCTGCAACTTGAAACGGTTCGAGAAGAAACAGGGGACTGTAGTGAAGAGGCTGCTTGTGACTGAACAGTGGCCATTGAGGAAGTTGGCTGTACGCGTACGTGGCGTATGATGTGACGGTCTTCTCGACGACTGGTCTGTCGAGGGCGTCCTAAATGACGTCTTTTCTGCCCATTGTTCCCAGCACCTTCTCACAGTTAAATCTGAAGGGTCTACTTGACGAGGTACTCGCCGTGCTGACCACCCAGTTTCCATTATCCCGATGATTCTTTCCCTCTCGAACTGTGACAGCTGCTCATATTGCCTTCGATGGCGTCGTAACGGTATGTCTGCCTCAGCGTTTCTTTTTCAAAAGACTAAGTACACTCAAACAAGTTCTGCTTACCTGTTTTATAAGGGAAGAAGAACGAAGCTCAAAACCCTTTAGCAGCATTACGCAATGTGAAATCAAGCTGCATTTTTTAATCATTTGCATATCTGCCCGACATGTACCTTTATGCCAAGTTTCGCTATGATCCCATAGTTATTTCTTGGTGCGCCAATTTTTATCGCAATGAGTGTTTACAGAAGAATATAAGAAACGAGACATTAAGATAACAAATGGAAATGTATCCTGTATCAGCGTTATCCTGTATCACCGTTAGAGATTCACTCGAAGTGAAGCCAGTTGACTGTTAATGTATATCGATGTATTCTTCTTGACTTAATTTTTTATAACTTTTTTTTATCGGTTTTTTAAATTATTTGAAAATTTATAAGTTTGTACAAACTTAGGTTTTGCCTTAAGTCAGAACAGTGTTTTGTGTTTTAACGTATGTATGCAAAGATTGCTTTGAAATCATATATCCTTTGTTTCAGATGGAGTTTCGGTTTTTCATCAAACCTTTAGAAAACATAAGATTACTGAACCATTATACCTCTCATGAAGTTGGTGGAAGGGGAAGAAAGCTGACCATCTCCAGGGTGTTCTCTCTCAAAATTGGGTTGGAACCGAGCCAAATCAAACTGTCCCCTTTATGGTGCTCAAAGCTACGGCTAACGACGGCGTACATCTAGACAATGAATTTCATGGCCCTTAATCTCACTCCTTCAGAGTCGATAAATCTCTTATACACCTTTAGATCCCAAATACCATACCTTACTTTAAAGAAAAAGTAAATTATTTGAAAGGTTCTAGGTGAAGTTTTTGCTACATCTACTGTGATTGATTTGGAATTGCAAAAGTTATAAAAAGATCTAGCGTGATTTAATTTACAGAGTCATCTTATGTCATTTCAATAATTTTTGTAAAAATAATTCCTGTTTTTCCATTTTTTCTTATTAAAAAGGATCATATTGAGTCATCAATTACAGTGAAACTTATCTTTATAGGTTATAACCTTTTACTTAGAACGAGTTGATGCAAAATTGAAACAAAACAAACAACGTTCATCTTAAGAAAATATCTATATAAGAATTTTATGGTGAAAAAACTTACACATTTTATTTTAAAGCTCTCAGTGGATGTGAATATTTTCAAAGTACTCTAAATATTGTAAATTGAAATTTATACTTTTAAAAAAGCAGAAAAAAATGAAAAAAATTACTATTATTTATCAGAATTATTTAACTATTACATTTTTTAAACAGCAGAATCAAGGAAAATTTCCTGAACCGAATACATATATGCATTTGAGAAAGCCTTTATTTCTTTAAAATTAAATGTGGTATGTGTTGCTTTCTGTTGCTGAGTGAATATTAACTTTACACGATTCAGCTACTCGTACTTTCTCTCTCTGACGTTAAACATTTTATATTTTTAAAAAGTGATCACTAACGTAATTTTAATTAATAAGTATTGTTTGAAACTTTTTCAGCATGTTAATATTTTACCGCTTGCTAAAATATTAAAATGCTTAGTTAGATGTTCAACATTAGAATGAATTTCGAGTGCTTAATTCAATTTGTATTAGGGTGAAGCTTTTGAAGTGACAGATGAAGTTTGAAATACTGGTCATAAAATAGTTGATAAAAACGAAAAATAAGTAAAGCAAAAGTGGAAAGTATGGTTAAAGAAACACTTGGCTTATAAAGTTTCGAATTAACTGTCAATTATCTTGTCATTTTAACTGACCCCTAACTTTGAAGGATAATTCTGTGAAAGAAAGTTTAAGTGTTTTACGAGCTCATAGCAACGAACTGTATAAGTCTGTTTAATGTACAAAAGAAAAAATATCTTTTGTTTTTCTGCTTTCACTAGTAATGAATCAATTTTCCAAAAGGTATTTTATGAGTATAAAACTTATCTTGAAGTCAGAATTGAAGAGCATCGTATCTTATGCATAAATTTTATTATATATAATTATATAATGAGTTCAATTTATATATAGTTAACAAGTGTGTTAAAAATGACAGAAAATGTCGAAAATTTTCAAACCTTCTTTGAAAAGTTGCAACACATTTGTACTTTGAGACATTAAGACGTAATCGCACAATGGGATCTATTGATTAAAAAGTGATAGTTAGGTAAACAAAAGAAAAAAAAATTCGTGTAATCTATACTTATGTATTTAATCCATTGGTATTTTTCAAAAGGCTTAATTCACGATCACGTGACAGCTGTAAAATCTATAACCGCAATATGTTTAGGCACCTACTCTAGCTTTATCTATCAATAATCATCATTCATGTTAGTTATATTGTAGAAAAATAATTATTTTGAGTCAAAAGTGATTTAGTCTTAATTACCACGTAAACTCCAGTGTATAAGTGGAGTGGTACCACCTAGTGGCCGTGGTAGCCAAGTGGTCAAGGTATTGGATCGTGGCTGGTCTTGTCACGAGTTCGAGCCCAGTACCATAAAAACCCACCATGTAGTGGCGTGATGCACGTCAAATATGCCGAGAGCTCAAATGTCCTCCAGTTGATGTGGTGTGGTAGTTAGGAGAGGGTGGTGTAGACAAAACAAAAAGGGAAAGTTAAGCTTCATACATAAAAGATAGATAGATGCTGTAGGTGGGTTATTTTTGCAGCACATGCCAGAATACATTGCAGATGGCACAACTTTTCCTATTTACTTGACGCATATCGTTATACTTTAGACACTTCTTACAATATCTTTATAAATTGTATCCAATGTTTTATTCTGATGAATAAGTTATATTATTGTGAACTTTCATTAAAACCCATTCAGTTGTTTTTGCGTGAAAGTGTAACAAGCATACATCCATACAAACTTTCGCGTTTATAATATTAGTTAGGATATATATACACTGGTGTGCAAAAGTTAAGGACGAGACGGGTTTTTCAATATAACTTTGTACAAAAGCTTTCCAAATCAACACATTTAATACCGTAAGATCCCCAATACGTAAGGACAAGTGTAATGTAAGCAACACTTACTAAAAGAGAAATCAGAGGGATAAAAAGAAGCTTGATTGAAAAAGTATCATGGAGCGCAATGCGACTGAAGGCCGAAACATCCCTGTGATGGACGTCCAGCAAGAAACATCCGGCCTTTAGTAGGGGATATGATCTCCCCTGACTGCTAGGCAGGTTTCACAGCGTCTGCCCATGCTGAGAATGAGGGTGTCAATGAGTGGTTGAGGCATTGCTGCCCATTCGTCTTGCAGCGCCAATCGAAGCTCCTGAATCGTTACTGGTGGTAAGGTACGATCTGCCAAGCGTCTGCCTAGAAAATCCCATACATGCTCGATGGGATTGAGATCCGGAGTTCGTGCCGGCCAATCCATACGTTCAATATCCTCACTCTCTAAGAGCTGTTTGGCAGCTACTGTGCAATGACATGGTGCATTGTCGTCCATGAAAAGGACTGCAGACCCATAGCGCCTCTAGAAAAACGCACATATAGAAGAAGAATCTCGTTACAATAATGAGTCCCGTTGACTGAACCTGCGTCGAAGATGTGAAGGTCTGTACGAAAATTAGAATAAGCGCGGGATATTAGTAAGAAGAAGTATGAGTATGCAAATTTTTTTCCACGTCTGTTCATCACGTGATAGCGTTCATAAGAGCTTGAAAGGTTGTGACGCTTGTGTACAATTGTTGTTTCAAGTTTAAAGTTTTACAGGAAAGATTTAATAGACGAACTTAAAATTTTTGGCATTTCTTCCCGACAACACATTGATGATTTTATGCGTGGCCGAATTATTGGAAAGATCGAAGAAGGGCGGAAAATAACAGATGTTGCCAGGGAGTTCGACATCGCTCATAGCGTTGTTTCATGGCTGTGGAAGTCATTTAAAACTACTGGAATGTGTAGTAGACGGCACGGGGGAGGTCGTGTTAGAAGTACGACGCCTGCAGAAGACAGATATATCGTCCTATCAGCAAAAAGGAACAGGCGCACCACAGCTCAGCAGGTGGCAAATCAGTTTCTTGCTGCCTCAGGAAAGCAGATCTCTCGAAAAACTGTTGCCAGACGTTTGAGGGGAGGAGGACTATTCGCACGCAGACCTGTTGTGTGTGTCCCATTGACCAGACAACACCGTACTGACCGTTTGCAATTGTGTCGTGAGCATCACAATTCGACTGAACAGGACTGGGCATGCGTACTATTCTCAGATGAGAGTAGGTTCAGTCTGTCATCGGATTGTAGACGCCAACTGATTTGGCGCGAGAGTGGTACTGCTTATCGTCCAGAAAATATCCAGGAAAAGGACCGATATCCAACATGCAGTATCATGGTGTGGGCCGGCATCATGATTAATGGCCGCACGCGCCTACATGTGGTTGCGAATGGGACTATGACGGGCCAACAATACATTGATGAAGCTCTACTTCCTTATGTTCGTCTTTTCCATGGTGCTGTCGGTGATAAATTTGTTTTTATGGACGACAACGCAACATGTCATGGAACAATCACTGTTCAGGATTGTCTAGACAGTGAGGGTATTCAACGTCTCGTATGGCCAGCACGTTCTCCAGATCTAAACCCCATTGAAAATGTGTCGGATGCTTTGGGGAGGCAAGTTGCTGGTCGAAACTATCCTCCGACAAACAAGAACACCCTCATCCGTGCACTCACAGAGGAATGGGATAAATTGCCTCAACAGCTGCTGGATAATGTTGTGCAAAGTATGGTACGACGTGTGGAATGTTGCATCACACTCCACGGTGGACATATCTCGTACTGATAACTTTCTTTAATGTGCGTGCTGGCTTTTAGATGCATTGTTTCATTTCTCCGTATGCAGATCAAATGAACATTTTTTTCTCTTTCAAATGTTTCACAGCTTTTGTACTTTGCAGAACAATAAATATTCTTTATTCTAATGTCTGAACAGTGTGGCAACTATATTTTATCCTACTAGGCCTCATGTCTCGCTTAATGTTATGCTACATAGCACTTTGTGATCCGTCCTTAGCAATTGTCCAGCAGTGTATATATATATATATATATATATATATATATACTGTTGCGCAAAAAATAAGGACGAAGTCGAAAAATTAGCATATCAGCTGAACGAAGAGGCAGAGCGGACAGAAAGACCAATCAGGAGATTAAGTAAGGTGATGTACGGTAGCACATGCGCAGATATGCAGGTAGACGTAATGGGGGAGTATCTGAGTAGTATAAAGTATGTTGTCGGTGTAAGATCAGTATTTCTGGCATAGAGATTGCACGCCGTAGAGCAGTTAAAATCACACCGAGTTGCTGCCTCAGCGAGAGATGGCGAATAATCAATCTGTTAGACGACATCTGGATGATTTTAACCGAGGTCAAATCATGAGGAAGTTGGAGGAAGGCCGCAGTGTGACTGAAGAGTTCGAAATTGCTCAAAGCATCGTTTCACGACTTTGGAGGAACTTTCAAACTACAGGAACAGCTATCCGGGGGTTCAGTAGTGGTCGTCCACGAGGAACCACACCCGCAGATGGCCAGTACATTGTCAGTAGCATATGACCGGCCAGAAGAAACAGGCGGCAGACAGCGGAAAAATCGCTAGACACACGACACAGGCGACTGGACGACCGATATTGCGTTTTACCGTGGCCAGAAGACTGCACGGCGGTGGTCTGTGTGTTCGACGCCCTGTACAGTGTGTACCTTTAACACCTGCCCATCGGAGAAGGCGTTCTCTGTGGTGCCGGGAACACCGGAATTGGAGAGATAATGAATGGGGACGAGTACTCTTTACAGATGAGAGCAGATTCAGTTTGAGTAGCGATTCTCATCGCATACTCATCTGGAGAGAGCGGGGAAGCCGCAATCATCCCTCGAACATCATTGAAAAGGACAGGTATGGAGGTCGCGGTGTTCTCGTTTGGGGAGGCATCATGCTTGGTAGTCGTACAGACATTCACATCTTCGACGCAGGTTCAGTCAACGGGACCCGTTATTGTAACGAGATTCTTCTTCCATATGTGCGTCGTTTTAGAGGCGCTATGGGTCTGCAGTCCTTTTCATGGACGACAATGCACCATGTCATCGCACAGTAGCTGCCAAACAGCTCTTAGAGAGTGAGGATATTGAACGTATGGATTGGCCGGCACGAACTCCGGATCTCAATCCCATCGAGCATGTATGGGAATTTCTAGGCAGACGCTTGGCAGATCGTACCTTACCACCAGTAACGATTCAGGAGCTTCGATTGGAGCTGCAAGACGAATGGGCAGCAATGCCTCAACAACTCATTGACACCCTCATTCTCAGCATGGGCAGACACTGTGAAACCTGCCTAGCCGTCAGGGGAGATCATATCCCCTACTAAAGACCGGATGTTTCTTGATGGACACCCATCACAGGGATGTTTCGGCCTTCAGTCGCATTGCGCTCCATGCTACTTTTTCAATCAAGCTTCTTTTTTTTCCTCTGATTTCTCTTTTAGTAAGTGTTGCTTACATTACACATGTCCTTACGTATTGGGGATCTTACGGTATTAAATATGTTGATTTGGAAAGCTTTTGTGCAAAGTTATATTTATAAAACCGTCTCGTCCTTAATTTTTGCACACCAGTGTATATATCTTCATTGTATGTTCTCTTTACTGTGTCTGTGTTTTTTCGAATGTGAAAGTTTATCTCTTGTTTGTAGAGAATTAGACTATATATATATATACATATATATATATATATATATATATATATATATATATATATATATATATATATATATATATATATATATATATATATATATATATATATATTTATATAGAGAGAGAGAAAGATGTGGAAAAAGAAGAATTTCATATTCATGTTAAAATTGTATTACAAGAAAATTTCATTTCATTTGATTAGAATCTTTATAAGAAGATCAGAGGTTTACCTCAGGGTGGTCCAGCTAGTAATTATTTAGCTAACAAATATTTGCATGTTTTTTAAAATTGATCAAATTGTTAATGAATCTTACTTGCTTTGTCATTATATATATATATATATATACATATATATATATATATATATATATATATATATATATATATATATATATATATGATTTAATAAATTTTGGTAAAAATAGTGAATACAAATCAAATATTACGTTCTACTCTGTGTATCTCAACCTCCTTAAAACTAACTTTAATTCTAATATGGAAGAATTCTTGAATTTACTCTTGAATCTTATTAACAATAATGTAGTCAGTAAAATTTTTGTTCTCTTTAATCTTTTAAGTTCCAAGTGTAATTAAAATTCCTGTATGGAGTAGTAATTTGCACTTACCAATTTACAGAAATATGATTTTGAATTTTTTACTTAGAAATGATAATTTATAACACTACCCACAAAAAAGATAAATAAAATAATATCAAAAAGAATCTCAATACTGTTTAGATCATGACTACACTTTTAACTTCTCAAATACATTAAACGTCTTTCTACTTCTAATTCCAAATCCTCCACACACTAATATGATTTCAAAGTCAGCTTGTTAGTGGTCTTCCTGTGAATATTATAAAGAGTGTTTTTTTAGAGGTATAGACCTTTAAATTGCACTAAAACAACGATGTATTTTTCGACTGACATGAATTTTTTTTCATTCGAAAGATAATCTTGTGGCATTACATTTTAAATATGACTTCTGGAATAGGACTGCCACGGCTGGCTCGGATGTAGTCCAATCTGGACGTCCAATTTTCTATGACTTTTTCCAACATTTGTGGCCGTATATCGGCAATAACACGGCGAATGTATGCTTCCAAATGGTCAAGCGTTTGTGGCGTATCCGCATAGACCAATGACTTTACATAGCCTCACAGAAAATAGTCTAGCGGTGTTAAATCACAAGATCTTGGAGGCTAATTCACAGGTCCAAAACGTGAAATTACGCGGTAACCAAACGTGTCTTTCAATAAATCGATTGTGGCACGAGCTGTGTGACATGTTGCGCCGTCTTGTTGGAACCACAGCTCCTGGACATCATGATTGTTCAATTGAGGAATGAAAAAGTTAGTAATCATGGTTCTATACCGATCACCCTTGACTGTAACGTTGTAGCCTGCATCGTTTTTGAAGAAGTACGGACCAATGATTCCACTAGCCCAGAAAGCGCCCCAAACAGTCAGTGTTTCTGGATGTAACGGTGTTTCGACATACACTTGTGGATTAGCTTCACTCCAAATGCGGCAGTTTTGTTTGTTGACGCAACTATTCAACCAGAAGTGCGCTTCATTGGTAAACAAAATTCGCTTATGAAAATCGGGAACAATGGCAATCTCGTTTTGGGCCCATTCGGCGAATCTACGCCTTGCTTGATGATCGTTTTGATTAATTGCCAAACCAAACTGAGAATAAATCACTTGACAGCTGTTAAATCGTTCGCCATCTTGGAAAGTAATACCAACTTAAACTTCTATACCTGAAAAAAAAACACTCTTCTCACAGTTTACATTTTTTTCACAGACATCTTGAACAACTTACACATTTAAAAAAATTCTACATTTTTGACAACCAACCAAATTGCAGTCTAGCAAATTTCTACATTTTTAGCCACGAAACAATTTATATCCTACCAAATTTGATTGTCACCTCTATTGGAATCTATCTTTGCTGGCTAGTTTAAAAGATGCGTTTATGTAAATTCTGGTTTCTTAAATCAGTGAGCAATAGCTTTCCATTAATTTCAAGACTCTTGATTCTCTTGGGAAATGCTCTGTGATCAGAAATGTTGTAAAATTCTCTTTTGAAGCATACTTTTCTTACGTAATTCTTTAGGAATTTTCTGCTTTAAGATTTTAAGAGAATTTGTTGCAGAATAGTAGTTTGTGGTTTTATCATTCTTACTGTGAGTTTTTATGTACTTTGAATTTTTGTTTATTTTATTTGGATTTTCCTACCGAGGTGCAAAGAGGGGAGGTTGGCACCTGCAAACTAGTTTAACCCCACTTATTTGGTCCTAAGTCCGACATTGATTTCTGATTCTCTAGGTTCTTTTTTGTAGTTCCGTTTTTGTATTTTTCTATAAATTTGATCTCATGTTTTTGTTTTATATTTTTATGTCGTTATTTCTTGTTATGTTCATTATCTATTATTTCTTGTTTTTGATATATTATATAAATTTCTTATATATATATATATATATATATATAATTATTTCTTATCCATTCCGCCACAATATACATTTATGTGCAATATTATGTATTCTTAAACAAACTTACGATTCCTTCCAAATCAATTCTCATCCTTCTTAATGACTAATGCATTCTTCTAAGATTGTGGCTACCAATTAATCACGGAAGCGAAATCACTGGTTACAAAGTGAAAGTCGATTCTTCTTGTTAATTGTAAGGGTATTGCCCAGAAGTTCTCGCATTTCGAAATATTTCTTCTGAGACAAGGGGTATTTGTTGGCTGGGTTTCGTCAAAGCTTTCGAATTTGTTTTCGATTCTTCCTGAAGTTAAACACCGTTTCTCTTAGCCATCTGAGTCCAATTTTGTTTCTACTTCTGAAAAAAGGAAGAAGGGTTTCTATTTGAAGATTGAACTAAGAACTGAAGTAATTTATTTTCTGTTAAATTACTAAATGTGTTTGAAGAAAATCTATTTATGTGTTTGAAAAAAATGATGCTACATCATTACATTAAAGCTACTTAGTTAGGAAATTCTAATTTTTCAAGTTTATTATTATTTTTTTTTGATTAAGGATTATAGTTTTATTTAAAAACATCTATCGATCTAATAGAGAAATTGATGAATAATTGTTTAATATCTATTATTAAGAATGTCTGTAACATTATACAAAAATATGATGTGCTTTTGCACCTCAAAAATTTTCTCAAGTCCTTTTTGACAATTTACGTCGATTACTTCAGCATACATCACAGTGTTTTTAATAACGTAATGATATAAACTTTAGATATTAGGTATCTCTCTCTCTCTCTCTATATATAATAACTTATAACCCAAATATTATATATTTCTTTCTTTAAATTAGGGGTCTTCAATCTTTTATTCTCAAGCGCTAAATTATTAAATTTACAATGATCCGTAGGCTACATCAATAAATTCACAGTGCTCCGCAGGTCACATGACTGTCATAAAAGTATTGTATTCAAGAAATTTATTTAATAAAAGGGAAGTTTTCTTTACAAGATTTCAACTTATTCTAAGAGAAGAGATGGTGTTTATACAACCTCTGGCACAATATTGGTGAATATTCCTGTAACATTAACGTAGATGAAATATTAAACGAAAGTTACCTTAATGGGCTTTGAAGTAGTCACCTTTCATAACTATGCACCCCTTAGATCTGCTGTACATGTCCTTGAAACTTTGCAAGAAGTCTTCTTTTGGGATGGAGTTCAAAAGCCTCGTCACTTTTCGTTAGATGTTATGAATATCGTCAATAACGGTAGCATGTTTTTCTCATCCCTAAATTCTGGGTAACGATTTGTCGTACATATTCACGGTTAATCTGCAGTTCATCAGCTATCATGATCACAGTTAATTGACGATATTTAGTGAATAATTTCCTCACTTTCTCAATGTTTTCATCATTGTCGGAGTTCACCAGTCTTCCACTACGGGGGTTTTCAGAAACACCTTCCCTGCTTTTCGAAAACGGGCAAACCACTCGTACACACACAGTGCTTGATCTTCATAAACACGCACCAGCATCCATAATTTCCTTTGGTGTATTGTCAAGCTTAAAACAAAACTTTAAATTGAGCTTTTGTCCTTTTATTTTCCTGTTCTCAGTTAAGAACCAACGTACGAAACAAGTACATCGTAAAAAAAGTCTTACACGAAACACAAATGAGTCTCAACTGAACAACGGTGGGGGCAGACGAACAACACCTGCCGCTCTGACTTCATTCACCGAACTTTATTGACAGAGGTTGTATATATATATATATATATATATATATATATATATATATATATATATATATATATATATATATATATATATAATCTGTGTACTGTAAACCATAATTCCGAATACCCTTCAAAACGGGTCTCATTTCATCTTGCATCATAAAGGATTAAAACTTCTACTTTCACTGATTTATTCGTGATTCCTAATTTAAGAAAAATCTTTATTCCTTTAAAGTGCCTTACTGAGCAGTTGAAATTTTCCTTATGACATTACGTAATTTCTAAAAATAGTTTGTGTTTCCCGTCGCTTGAACACCGGATTATGTTTTTTTTTCTTGTTATTTTTTCTTTGTATTAAAATACAGAACGAAGATAATTGCACTTGAGCAAAGATGATGAACAATTTTTTGATCTGATGTTAAAATTACAAGAATAAAGATTGCTTGATATATATATAACGATTATTATTTGTCACATATATTTCACAAAATGAATACATATTTATATTATATATATAATATAATTGGGATCATTATATATTGTTAAGGAATATCTTAATTAATTATGACGCTTTTTTGTGTAATTACACCATAGTTCGAAAGAAAAAATATTTTACTATTTTATATTACATGATTTCTAAATTATGCTGATTTGTTTAAGTGTATATGTATATCAAATTAAAAAAAATGAATGCCGAAAAAAGAAATGGATAAATTAAAACGAGATTCGACAAAAAAATCTTCAGAAAGAAAGTTTCTTTCCTGAAATATTATAACTCCTATTTGTATATACATTAATATTCACCATCCGTTATGAAAATAATCACTAGTTTCTCTAAGATCTGATAATATTCTCTAGCATTAACGATGAAATCCAGTAAATTTAACAGCTTTTAGTTTAAAAGAAAAAAAGAACTTTAGAAGGAAAAAAAAATCTTATAAGAATAAAAAGTGAAAAAATAACGTCTTCCCGGTATTAAAAACCAGACCCTTTACCGTATTTTGGTTTAATAAAAAAATTTACAAGAAAATATTGGTAATTAAAATGGAATTTTCCAATAAAAATACTTCTCTTTCAGTGAACATCATTCTTTGATGCATTAATTTTCTTCCATCATTTTTTTAAATGCATAATTCGGTAGCGTAAACCAAATTTCTTCTTTTTCATATTCTTAAAAAGGAGGAATGAAAGTATGTTGAACCTGCAGAATAGTAATTATCTTGGCTTACTCAAGAAAGCTTTTAACGCAATGAATACTTTGGACTTCCAGATCAAGTAATGATGATATGGAAGTGGTTCTAATAGTATATTAAGTAATTCATTTGAGATACGAATGGGTAATTGAGGATCTTGAATCATCTAGGTTCAAAACAGAATTTTTCCTGAAAGAAAATTTCAAATATGCACAGTGAAAAAAGGTTTGTGACTAAAGGGACAAAATATAATGAATGAATATTTTCGCGTGTTGTTTCGTCAAAATGTTTTTTCTTCAGTTAAGTATGCGAACACTATCGGCGTACTTTTTAGCAAAACAACATAGTTAACACATTATAAATGCTTTTTTAGGACTCAATACCACTAAAAGCTACTATTTAACTAACGATATTTAAAATAAATTACCTGAATTTTACACAAATCTCAATTATAAGTGAAATGTTAGCAATATTTTTGAAAAACTTCAAAGCAGTTAAAGAAAAAAGCAATTAACATAGATTAGGAAAAACATGACTAAAATAAATTAGATGCATTTATGTAGAAAATGTACTAACATTTTAATGATTTATTAAAATTTGGAAAATTTAGAGCTGATTCAGTAAACGTTATAAGAAATGTCGCATTCTTTATGAGACCATCATTTAAATAACAAGCCATAACTAAAAAAAATACTAGTACAATAAGAAATATTTTAGTGCATTCTCTAGAAAATAACATAAATATCAGGTTCAAAATGTTTTATTCAAGTACACTTGTAACTTTTTGAGTTATCAGATTAGCAGTGATAGATTTCAAACAATTTAAATTTCTACTTCTGGTAGATCAAAGACCCACTTTCGGTTCTTCTAACTTTATAAAATTGATTGTAGATTGGCCTCTAGGTAGCGTAGAAAAAAAACTAAGTATGTTTTGTAAAGCCAAAAGATAGCTTTATTAAAAAAAATAAAAAAAATATCTGTTTTGACCGAAATTGATCATTTTTTAAATTTTGGAAATTTTGATTTAAAATTCTGAATAGTTGAAACAATAACTAGTTGTCAGCTCAAAAAGAATCACACGATCTAATTCGCCAAACAACTATGGCCACATATGCCATTTGTAAATTGTCTATTAAGATATCCGACTACGTTCGGAACCGTGATTTTAAAAAAGTGCATAAATGGATAATTTTCATGATATTTAGTGTCACTCAGTTTAGAATTCATGCATAAAATTGTTTTAAGGACATTTTGACAAAAACAATATTTAAAAGTAATACTTTGGCAAAAATTAACTTGGAATAATCTTTTTTCCAAATGTTCTCCTTTTGTGAAAAATGGTTCTATTATATTAATATTTTGCCTGTATATATCTCAGAACTCTCTACAGAGGCTCAACTAGAATTTTGGAAAAATTCACATTATTTTCAGAGTTACCACCAATTGAAATAATTGTCGGCATCTTTTCCTTAAAACTGCTCCCCTCTGTTGTCGTAAAATATGAATAAACCCACTTCTAAGTTATACATTTCAAAAACTCTATTTGAGCCTCTGTAGAGAGGTCTGAGATATAGACATGTAAAATATCATAGAATAGAATAGAAGCATCAATGTAATAGAAGCATTTTTCACAAAAGGAAAACATTTGAGAAAAAGATAATTCTAATTAATTTTTTGCCAAAATACTATATTTAAATAATTTTTTGTCAAACTGTCTTTAAAACGAATTTATGCATGATTCTAATCTGAGTGACACTAAATTTCATGAAAATTATCCATTTATGCGCTTTCGCAAAATCACGGTTCCGAACGTAGTTGGATACCTTAAATTAGTTGTTAATATTTTCGATGCATTTATATCTTGTAATAATTTATATTATTATTCTTCAATTTAAGTATAATGAGGTGTTGTTTTATGATGTACATTATGCATGGAATGCCTCACACATGCAGTGTAAATCTCTCAGAATCTAAATTACACATTAAAGGCAACATCTTATTCAGGGTGTATCAGTGCAGCGGTTACATATTTTCAAGATAGACTGAGTACATCTAAACGATTTGAAATCACATAGGAAGCATGGCTCGAAACTCTTTCCTGTCGAGGTAGTGAAGATACAAAACACACAAAAGACAGGTAAATATAAAAGGACAAACCAGGTTAACATTATACTTAGTACAGCAAAAATTCTGGGAAAACTTCGGTTGGTGTACGTCTAGAGTGTCAAACTAAAAGGCTAACTTGGGACAAACAAACAAGGTTTAACTTTAGGTGGGCAACAAAAAAAAATATCAGTATTCATAGAAAAAACAAAGTTTATAAAAGGAATTCTATGTATAATCAAAATAAATAAAAGAAAAAAATTATGATTACAAACTAAAACGTGATATCTCTTACCTTCTACTGTATTTCACATTTCGGGAGAAATTTTACTACATATTACTGTGTGCCGATATACTGGCCGGGCCAGAAAATTGTTCGCTGTGTACCGCGAGTTTGACACTCCTATTGTATGTGAGAGGTGGCGCTAAGTATACCGAATCATCAAATGACGGTGAATGCGCTAGAAGATTTTGCTGCAGCAATCGCCATGAAGATTTATTTTTCCTGCCCACGAAGTGCTAGTAAGATGGAACGTTACACGAACTCTGAGCTGACTGATATGCATCTCGTATACCGGGCCGTATGTTACAATGGACCAGCCATATGAACGCCGAATGGATCCTGCATACTAACACCGTGCACCCCTATCCCCCCGATGTGCTCTTGTATTGTCCCTTTTTTTCTTAAAGGGTCTCAGGGGTGTTAAATTTATCTAGAGGGTTGAAAATATAAACAATTTTCCAATAGGTATAATTCTTTTAAATTTAAATTAAATAATTTGGATCTATTATACATTATTAATAAAGGAATGGGACTTCAGAAAAGAATAAAATGTTTAAAATATAATTATAATTTAAAGAACTATAAGCATATAAATATAAGAAACTTTTCAATAAAAATATTTATTAAGTTTTACGTTGCACATTCTATTTTCTAAAATAGTAGCTTTAATTACTAGCTATAAGTTGATTTATAAAGTTCAATGTATCCTTATTACACTGTAGTAATATTATATTAGTCGAATAATAAATTATATTCTTTAAAAAATTGCATTTTTTCAATAATTTTTTAATAAAATTCAAAGTTTTTCAAATCGTTTGGAATACAAAAGATATATTATTCTTAAAAGATGTAGGGTTTAAAGAGTATGATACATTTTGTTATTCTATAAATTTTTATACATCAGATGCTACTATTTTAGAAAATAGTGTACGCGCAACGCAAAAATTACTTAATATTCATTACAAAATTTTCATACTCTTATAATTTTTAAAATTATGATTGCATTTCAATCATTTTAAACTTTTTGGAAGCCACAATCCTTTATTAATAATTTGTAAAAGATTCGAATTATTTAATTTAAATTTAAAGAATTATACCTGTTTGAAAATTGTTTAAATTTTCACCCCTCTAGAAAAAATTAACACCCCTGAGATACGTTAAGATCATAAACATGTTTTCTTCTCTTATAAGTATCCCGTCTTTCTTGCGCTTTGTGCCTTCACTAATGCTTGCAGGAAAGCTTTTCCAACCATGCATTCCAATGTGATCTCCCATTGATTATATGTTCTCTATTTGTCCTGGACGTTTTAAGCCATTGAAATGATACACCGTGTGTAATTACATGTGAAGAACAATTCATGTACCGTGATATCGTGGTATTTTCATCACAAGTGACAGTTAACTGTACATGATGAATCATTTGAGATAAAAATATTTGGGATAAATCATAATAAATAAATGAATAATTCAAATAACTAATATAAAAGGCCATTAATATATTGCATTCAAGAATTTTAGTTCGTATACGAGGTGTATATATTAAATAATGAGACTCATTTTTTTCATTTGTTTATTCCAATAAACTTACGATTCAACATTGTCTCCTTCAAAGTAACTGCCTTCTGAAGCCACACAGCGCGGGAGACGTTTCTTCCACTCTTCATAGCTCTGGTGGAACTCGGATATTGGAATAGCCTTCAACTGGTCGGTTACAGCTGTTAGAATGTTTTCCAGTGACGCAAAATGATGTCCCTTGAGGTGATTCTTCAATTTTGGAAAGAGGAAAAAGTCACAAGGACGCAAGTAGGGTGAATAAGGGGGCTATGAAGCAACAGGAATGTTCTTACTAGCCAAGAAACGGTTCACTGAGAAAAGTTTTTCGGAACCATTTTGGCGCAGATCTTTCTCATCTTCAATTCATTGGTCAAAATCTGATGAACGGTGGTGTGATTCAAATTCAACTCTTCCCGAATCATTCTGACTGTAAGACGACGATCTGAACGCACAAGTTCTAACGACATTTTCAGCGGATTTTGAAACTGAGGGCCTTCCGCTGTGAGGTTCATCTTCAATTGACTCTCTTTCTTCTGAAAATGCCTTAAACCACCGAAAAAACTGGGCTCTTAACAAAACACTGTCTCCGTAGGCTTGCTGAAGTTTTGCAAATGTTTCCATTGCGTTGTGTCCAAGTTTGAAGTAAAACTTGATAGCACATCGTTGCTCGTTGTCACTCATTTCAGAACACACAAGAAAAACCTGTTTCACTAAGCAAATCTCTACAGACAATTAACTTGACTCAGCGACTTCAAACTCATACTGATGACGCATCACATGTTTACTTACCTCCCCTCCATGTCCTACTTCCCCAGTGTTGCAGATCAAACACTACGCTACCAGTCTCATTACTTAATTTGCATACCTCGTATATTATAAAATACATTTTAGTATCAATAAGAGATAACTAAAAGGAATTATGTGTGTCATTCCTTTATTCTTGTAAAAAAAGCAAAGAATATATTTGTAATAAAGCTCCTCTTATAGATGTTTTCTTATTAATTGTACGATAGGAAACTTCAAGTCCTGATAAAAAAAAAACTGTACTTTAAAAGGTTATTTATATATATATATATATATACAGTATACATATAAAATTATTTTATAGCTTCAATACAATATTTAAAAGAAAATATGAATACATATATATTGATTTTTTTAAAAAAAGAATATAAACTAAGAATTTAATTTTTGAATGTGTAAAATGAAATAAAAATATTAATGGTAAAATTAGGGAAAAATTGTTAGTAAAATAAATACTACTTTTAAAAGCTTATTTAAGAGAAAATAATGGAATTTCTATTGTGAAAAAGAGTTGACTTGATAAACAAGTTACTTAAGAAACGTAATGACGCTGAAAAATATAATCTTTTGATGTATTACTATTCTAAAGTTTCTTTTTAAATAATCATGAAACAAAAAATAACTGATTTCCCTCTTTGATAACCAGCATGCTTTAATTTTAAATTTTATGCTACGAATGGTTTGGTTTAATTTAATAAAAAAATTATCAAAAAAATGTTTATTATTTAAAAAAATTATAATCAATAATCAATAATCAAAGTTTAAAATTCTCCGCACAAATGCTTTAATCGCTTTTTTTTCCTGAAATAAAAAATAGGGGAGAGTTCTGTTATTTGTTTTATGTGAAATATTTTTGAATATATGTTGGAGTTTTCATTTTAAATATGTTTATTAGTTTTTAACATAGTATAATCGGTAGATTTTATTCATTTTAAATAAAAGCCTGAAACTTTCCATAGTTTTCTTTTATGTAAAGTAAGGAACTTAAAGAAATAGAGATGATCCTCTATATAACGAAGTCGCTATATCTCGGAAAAAAGTTCGTTATACGGAAAATTTGTTATACAGAGGTTCGTCTTTTAATATACTTTATAAACCCCATTAAACAAATTTTAAACTCATAAACACTATATAGTAAAAAAAAGTAAGTATTAGCACCTTTTTTTAAAATTAATATATGCTTATTTTATATATCTTACCCATCAATAAAAAGAAGAAATGAAAAAAAAAAAAACTGCTACGAAAACAAGGTTCAATGTACTTTCAATATTAAGAACATAATTTTATACTAAAATTAATGAATTTTAAGGACATTTTCTAATTTAAAGCATACAAAAAATAATAAACATACATTATTTTATAATTAGAACACGGGGGCACGGAACAACTCCACTGGGGGGTGAAAGAGGACATCAAAGATGTTTCTAGTGAAATAAACAATGGCCTTCTTGGATGAAACGTCCAGAACTTTATTGCTCTCAGTGAGTTAGGACCTAATAAGACGATTTCAAGCTTTATGACCACCATGAAATGTGTTAAAGACAGAATAACTCGAATTTTTTTTTTCAGAAATACTTCTAAAAAAAGGGAAAACAAAAGTTGAGCCCTAAAAGAAAAAGTTCGTTATTTAGAAAATTCACTTCGCTATAGAGGGGTTATTTTACGAAGAAAATCGTGATATGTTCAAGGTTTTTGGAAAAAGTTCGCTCTATAGATAAATTGCAATATAGAGGTTCGTTATACAGAGGTTCGACTTTATTAAGCGGGAAGCAATTCAATGACTATTTTTGTTAAAAAATTAGTTTCTTCTTTAAAAAAGACAAAATGTGAATGAACATCACCGCGTGCTATCATGCCTGCCAGACGACTTCTGGTCGTAATTTTGAACACCTGTTGAAGTACAACCTTTCAATAAAAAGTTTTCTGTTCCATTAATGTGTTCTTGTTCTTCCCAGTGATCCTTCCTTTCAGGCTTATATTTGGTCCAGAAAAGCAACATGGCAGCTCATATCATGACAGATCCACATCCATTCTTGTTATTTAGGAGGAGAATATCACAATCACACTTTTGTGCAGATATCCTCCAAACGTGCACTCATCCTATTGTAGGGAAAAGGGGGAAAGACGATTCGTCAGACCATATTACTTTGATTTACTTATCATCCAACGAGGTTTTAAGAGTACGATACTATTGTGGATGACGTTTGGCATTAGCATCTGTGACAAGAGACTTGAGAATTGCTGCTTTGCCATAAATGTTCTGTTTATGAAGGTGGATACTAACTGTAATCATTGACACTGGAGAATCCGAATGCTGATTGAACTCTGCTATTAATTTTGCTGCCAGTTGTTTTCAGACATTAAAATCCGCTTCAATGACCGACGGTCTTTTTCAATGAGCTTCTCTTTCCGTCCAATAGTTTTCTTTGCCAAACTTATTTGGGCGTCTTGTATATGTTGTCATGGGTATATATAGGGTGTTTTTTAGAGGTATAGAACTTTAAATTGCAATAAAACAACGATGTATGATTCGATTGACATAATTTTTTTATTCGAAAGATAATATTGTGGCATTACATTTTAAATATGATCAAGCAAGGCGTAGATTCGTCGAATGGGCCCAAAACGAGATTGCCGTTGTTCCCGATTTTCATAAGCGAATTTTGTTTAGCGATGAAGCGCACTTCTGGTTGAATGGCTACGTCAACAAACAAAAGTGCCGCATTTGGAGTGAAGCTAATCCACAAGTGTATGTCGAAACACCATTACATCCAGAAAAACTGACTGTTTGGTGCGCTTTACGGGCTGGTGGAATCATTGGTCCGTACTTCTTCAAAAACGATGAACGCCACAACGTTACAGCCAATGGTGATCGGTATAGAGGCATGATTACTAACTTTTTCATTCCTGATTTGAACAATCATGATGTCCAGGAGCTGTGGTTCTAACAAGACGGCGCAACATGTCACACAGCTCGTGCCACAATCTATTTATTAAAAGACACGTTTGGTGACCGCGTAAATTCACGTTTTGGACCTGTGAATTGGCCTCCAAGATCTTGTGATTTAACACCGCTAGACTATTTTTTGTGGAGCTATGTTAAGTCATTGGTCTATGCGGATAAGCCACAAACGCTTGACCATTTGGAAGACAATATTCGCCGTGTTATTGCCGATATACGGCCACAAATGTTGGAAAAAGTCATAGAAAATTGGACGTCCAGATTGGACTACATCCGAGCCAGCCATGGAAGGCATATGCCAGAAATCATATTTAAAATGTAATGCCGCAAGATTATCTTTCGAATAAAAAGAATTATTGTCAATCGAATAGTACATTGTTGTTTTATTGCAATTTCAAATTCTATACCTCTGAAAAAACAACCTATATATAGAGAGAGACGCCGTAACTCTAGAAATGTCTAAAAGTTTGGATATTTCGGTCAAATTTGTTCCAGCTGGACCATCTACGACAATTTAGCTTCCTTGAAAATTTGAAAGATCCCTTATTTTACGCTTTTGAAAAAAAAAGTCAAGTCTTGCGAAACTTTAACAAAGTATAATAATATTACCAGAATGTATATATTTATATTTATATATAAAACAACAAAGTATAATCATATAACCAGAATGTATATATTTATATCTATATATAAAAACAAGTAATATAAAAAAACTATCTTTAAGTCAATTCCTATTTAGATCAACAAAGAAAAATATTATTTTAGCTACTTTTTAAAGATTTTCAATTAATATAAATATGTATATGCTTATGACAAAATAACAACATTAAGTGGTAATCATTTTTTTGTTAATTTTCTTTAAGCTATCGTATTGTCATCCAAAACAATCGTGTATATAAAATTTCTGTTCAACTGAATGCTTTACAACGTGAGAAAAAAAATCTTTTAAAGTTTTGACACAAGTCGCCTAAAGGATCGCAAAGTAGACAGAAATGAGGCCAACGTGACTGTATTTGTAATTATATGAATAAATAGTTTTAATCAATTAATTTTTATTAATTTTCATTAAATTACTGCATTGTAATCCAAAGTAATCATGGAAATAAAATTTCTGCTCAATTGAGCGCTTTAAAATGTATTTTATTAACGATTGAAAAAATTTTACCAAGATAACTAAATAAATAAATAGAGGTGTGAGCTAATAGTAGTAATTGAAAAACAACTCCTGGTAGCTATTATTATATTTTAATAAGTACAAAGCGCATCAAATAGTCCCTTTTATTCACAGGTGTTTAATTATTTTGATAACCACCTATATGTATATAATATATATGTTTGAAAATAAAGTGTTTTTAATCTCATGAATTAGCAATTTACTTAAAATCACTAGCTTCCGGCATCTAGTATATGTAAGTCATTTAGAAATTTTAATTTAATTCTATCCTTAAAATTTAGTCTACTTTTAGTTAATTTAGTATATTTAAACACACATCAAGTAGTAATCATGTATTTACGATATATTACTCTTTTGATTTTGTGTCATTGAATATATCCAGAGGATCCTGGTTCACCAAAAAGAATTAGAGTAGTTCTTCTGATCTGCTCACTACAGCCAAATCAGCGTGTGAAATTTATCCTAATTCCCTTGACATACATACATCTAAACTGGTATTTTCTTTTCCACATAAACTTTATGAAACGAATTTGATCTCTGACTGAGTTAACATGCCTCAGCTCTTTTATTATAGGGCTAATATTTCATAGAAAGATGACTCAAATATACGGCTGAGTTAAAACACCTCTAAATGGCATCACTTAGTTAAGGTATCCGACTACGTTCGGAACTGTGATTTTAAAAAAGCGTATAAATGGATAATTTTCGTGATATTTAGTGTCACTCAGATTAGAATGCATGAATAAAATTGTTTTAAGGACATTTTGACAAAAATATTTATTGAAATACAATATTTTGGCAAAAAATTATCTAAGAATAATCTTTTTTCAAAATATTCTTCTTTTGTGAAAAATGCTTCCATTATAATAATATTTTGCCTGTTTATAGCTCAGACCTCTCTACAGAGGTTCAACTGGAATTTTTGAAAATTTCCCATTACTTTCAGAGTTACCACCAATTGAAATAATTATTGGTGTTTTTTTCTTATAATATTGCTTCCCTCTGTTGCCCTAAAATAAGAATAAACCCACTTCTAAGTTTTATATTTCAAAAATACCAGTTGAGCCTCTGTAGAGAGGTCTGAGTTATACACAGGCAAAATATTATTATAATAGACGCATTTTTCACAAAAGGAGAACATTTTGAAAAAAGATTATTCTTAATTATTTTTTTTCCAAAATATTGTATTTAAAAATTTTTTTTGTCAAAACGTCCTTAAAAATTTTTATGCTAATATTTTAATCTGAGTGACACTAAATATGATGGAAATTATCCATTTATTCGCTTTTGCAAAATCACGTTTCCAAACGTAGTCGGATAACTTAAAGAAGTCCTTCCTGTGAACATTTCTAACTTTCTTTACAATTATTGTTGTAGAATTATTGCAATTTTACATCAGAATAAACTATGCTTGTAATTTTTAGCCAACTTTTTTAGCTGTAAGAGGCTGATTTAAAATCCGAATGCCTCATATGTTTTATAATTTGAAATTCAAACTCCAAGTAAAGGTTTGCAAACATGTGTCATAAACAATAATTGCTTACTTGTGTATAAATAGTCGGTATATGATGTTCAACAGATATTTTTAAAGTTCTCGAATCCACACCTAGAGATTTGGGGAGAAGGGAAGGAAGACTAATCATGTTCAAAATTAAATAACGTATCTGTAACACAACAACACAAGTTCAAGATATCCAAACTAAAAGATGCGCCCAATTGAAGCAATACGCAGATAAATAACGAAGTACGCGAATTATGAGAAGACTTTAAATACCAATACACTTATTTCAGGTTCGAATGCACTATCTTCCTAGCTATCTAATGTCTATTTAATCTCTAGTAACCAATAGTCACTTTAATTATTACAATTATCAAATATCTGCATTACACTATAAATTTAATTAATCACAGATCCGCCTGCAATCTATTCTATCTCTATCTCTCTTTTTAGCTTGAAAGCTCAGACTCTCTATATAGTAGACCTAATTTACCTAATCAAGTTCTCTTCTTCAGAGGTGCATTGCAAAAAAATAGTTTTAAAGGACCAAAGATTTCCCATGAAGGCTTGTTGGTCAGAAGGACGTGGATAGAGCCGTCACATATTGTAAGATCCATTCCAAGATGAAAGTGACTGCACAGAAAAATGTAAACAGGTATAAATTTTTATGTTATATGAAGTAAAGAAGGACATGACTTACCTTGTCTCTTAGTATATGATTGTGTTTTGATTCTCAAAAGATACTACGGGATTGAATTCTGAGACATAAGAAATTCAGGAACTAGTTTGATATCACGGGGCACGCGCCAAATAGTTGTTTATGTTCGTCAAGATGGGCGATAACATTACAATATGGTTACCTCAGTGCTTCTCAAACTTTCTATGAGCCCCCATTACATCACAATTTTTATCGCGCCCCCCTTATACATTAATAATGTACTGAATGCCATAATAATGCACTTTTTGACGCTAAACCTACAATACGCGATCTTAATTATAAACCGTACAAATTAATAACATAAGTATTAAATTTTGTAAATGTTACTTTTAAGCAAAATAATAATAATAATAAGTATTAGGATAATTATTGATATTTTTCCTTTCTCTAATTTTTAAATTGGAACATATTGCAAAATGAGGTAGCTGCTTAGAAAACAAACGTTTGATATCAGCTAAATACAGAAAAAAAATTCAGTGGGTCAATTTCTAATCATAAGCATTCCTTGGAAAAAATTTATCTGCAATACACAAGCCCATGGAAGTCGCTAACCCTTATTAAACTTGTTCTTAATTTAGTATTGATTGATTAGTTATAAAATACTCTGTGCAGCACTGATACATTAAAAGTATACCAGCTGAAGTACCCGCTCTTTGCACGAGTTCATTTATAAAAAAAATAAAACATTATTGATATAATCGCTGAATTGTAAGGAGAGTGAAGCCAAGTGCGTGACAATGTTTACAAAAATGTAAAATGACTTTTTTTTAAATGAGTGCTCAAATTATAATTATTTTTAAGCGAACTGTAATTTTAAGCCTTACAGAATTAGCATTTAGAATTGATGTTAAATAATGAGCAATAATATAAAATTCAGATGAAGAATAAATATATTATTTTTAATATTTAAAGTGAAAAGACTTCAACGTGTCTTAACCCGGGAGCAGGCGTGCACTCGATACTAATGGTCGAGCGAGGTTATTGAGTCACCTCAATCCTTTTTTTTAATAACTATTTTTATAGTACAAAAAAAAATCGTAATTCCAGTGAATTATTAAACTAAGACAAAATATACTTACCTACTTTCAAGGACTTTCCAATTTTTCTTTGATAATTTTAGGAAAAAATCCAAAAAAACTTAACTAAAATGTTTCAAATGTGCGTGACCTTAAAAAAAGACACAACTTACAGAAACGTTTCACTAACATTATAGGAATGCTATTTGCAGGCAAAACTGTCATATTTTGTTGAAGTTATAGCAGTGCTTCTCAAAGTTGCAACACTCGCAATTTTAACAATATTTAATTATAATTTTCATCGCACCCCCCTATGCAATAACAAAGTACTGAATTCAATACTGTACTTTGACGCTAAAACTACGATACGACTTTTACCTCTTAAGCAACCCCCTCCCCTAT
The DNA here is from genome assembly GCA_019973935.1 of Trichonephila clavipes. Taxonomy (NCBI): domain Eukaryota; kingdom Metazoa; phylum Arthropoda; class Arachnida; order Araneae; family Nephilidae; genus Trichonephila; species Trichonephila clavipes. Next base: position 869,479 of record BMAU01020187.1, read on the forward strand.
GTATATAAACGTCTCGCTAAGCCAAAGTGTTTATTTCCCCAGACTTATATATACGTCTTTCCAAAGTACGACCTTTTCTGTGCACTGCTATCCATAAAATTATTCCAAAGACTTTGGAATGCAATAAAAGGACCTTGACAATGTTTGTGAAGGATTTAGTTGTTTCAGATCATTTCAGCTTATTTATTCCTTCCCCCTCCCCCGATACATCACATACGCGTGCCTACGTGGGAAACGGTTGGCATTTGGAAGCGAATCGCGAAACTTTTGATCGGCAATCAAGGTTTAATTATAAACCGTACAAAAATTATCAAGATAAGTGTTAATTTTTGTTTCAGATTATATATACATATATTTATATGACAAGTCCATGAAATCACTGGTAATTAATTAACATGTTTTTAACTCAGTATTGTTAAATTAATTATAAAATGCATTGTGTAGCACCAATATATTTATAAGTGTACATTTTATTTTTTATTATGTCAGAACGTATTTTGTTTGTTTACTTTCAGTACATTAATATTTTTTTCTCGACTTCTCAATATGCTCGCGCCCCCCTTGCAGAGTTGTCAAGCCCCCCAAGGGAGGCTTGCCCCACAGTTTGAGAAACGCTGAGTTAAAGTAATTGTATTGTCCTTTGAAGTTCGACAAAAAGCATTTTGAACTTTTGCTTGCTTGTGATTTTTTTACAAATCAAAGTGTGTCTTTTGATACTTTTGGCTTCATATTTTAGTTGACGGAGTTCTTTTGGAAGCATTTGAAAATTTTTCTTTCGTTTCATGTTCATCGTTTTTTTTTCAAATTTACCTTAATATGCATTATTTTAGCAGGTTCACACAATAAGTGGTACAACAAGGCAATCGAAATTTTTATGTTCTTCATAAGGGGGGGGATGTAGCACGAACACAGAAAATAGTTTGGAAAAAAGTGATAGCACCGGGAACTCAGTCAAAACAAGTACCTTAATATTGTAAATAAAATCTTTTGTCACTCCCCAAAAAGAGGGAGATATGTGGCAAATATATTTTAGTTCCCATTAAAACTGTCAAACAGGAGGATAGTGCCAGGGCCATTGGTAACAATTAAACAGCTTTGCTAGAATCACCGATTTCGTGCACTCTGTGCTTGGCGTGATCACGCCCGGGTTAAAAGTGTATTTAATACAATATGGATGTTCTAAAAAATTGTGTAAAACGTTTTTCATTATGTTTTATATGTTTGGGAATACTCATAAGAAAATCTTGGCCAAGTAATCCTTCAAAGTGCTGTCTGTGCTTTTCCAAAAATCATAAAACCATTTTACAAGGAAAATAGCTCAGCAGAAATAGTTTATTTACAGCTTCCCTAAATGAAAAATCAGATACATAAGTGCAGGGACGTAACTAAACTTACAAGTAAGTTCGAAGGTCAAACAGCAGCAAATACATTCTGCTAACTTCAACTAATGCACAGCATTTCAATAATAATAACGGGGATGAATTTCTTATCTTCCTAAAAATATTTGACTATGTGTCTGGGTTTTATTTTTCCTCTGAAAGAGTAGTATTTTAGGTTTGAAAAGAAAACGTAATAAAAGAAAATCTCTTATTATGAGATTACAGCAAATTAAATAAAATGTTTCTTATTTGGTTATAGTATCAAAGTTAGCGAATAAGGTTTTGAAGTAGAAGCTTTTATTTTTGATGATGTAATATCGCAGATGATATATATATATATATATATATATATATATATATATATAAATTATATCAGTGTAATATTTTTTATTACGTCATAAAGTATTTTGTTTTACTACATTCCAGTTAATAAATTTTTTTAATATTTTATGTTCGAAATGCGCACGCCCCCCACAGTTTGGGAAACGCTGCGGGGTTACCTTGTTTTTGGAATATTGCAAGTTTCCAATACTTTTTAATTAATATTCGTTATTTTTGTTAATATATACTTTGTAATTATTTTATTAATAATAAAATGTAAAAATACATTTATTATTATATATATGTGACTATCGTATCATATTCGTTATTTATAATAATTGTTTTTTTTATTATATTTATTTATAAATATTATGTTCTTTATTTATAGTTATTATTTTGTGACTCATTTATAATTATTATTTTGTGATTCATTTATAATTATTATGTTATTTGTGTATAATCATTATGTTACATGAGTATTCTTATGAATCATTTTTATATTACAATGCAACGAATTTATCTCTTTTTATAATTACTATTAAATTTTAGATCATTATTATGCATAATATTTATTATTGAATCATACTATATGAATATTTTATATAACTACTATTGAATTTTATTATAAGATTATTATTATGGACTGTATACTATTATTTGTACATGTAACTTTTTTATTATATTATACTTTTATTCATTATTTATTGCTGTTCTTGTTTATTCTCAATCTCTTCCTATATTCTTCTTTTGAAATATATTTCAATGTATTTCAAAACAATTTTTAAAAATTATTTTCCTGGTGGTTTGATACCACTAAGCCGCTATCTTGGATTCAATTCCTGCGATAACAAGCGCTGCTTGGCGTGATTCCTTTATCGCGCCAAGCAGCACTTGACATCATGCCCCATGATATCAAACTAGCACCGGAATTCAAATGTAACAATGTCTTTATATACCTAATGCAAGGAATGGGGTCCAAGCAAAGAGTTTTATTGTCATCGTTTTCTTGTGATACTTTAGTAAAAGAGATAAAAAAAGAAACAGAATGCGGGCATCAGAACCATCAGAATTGCAATTGCATGATTTTACGACTAGCATATCCAGAAAGTTCGTCCACCTTCTAAGCAATATAATATCCTTCTCTTTTTTCCACAAGCACCATTAATATGACTTTACGTTAAATTTAGGCAATTTTAAGAAAGGAAATAAATGGCACCGAATATAGCTTTCCTTTGTTTTTATAAGATGGAATAAAAAAGACAACCATGAAAGGACTAAGGTTTCAGTTTTTATGAGTACAACATTTGAACTGAAATGCTCTTGTTGTTTTTTATGACTTTTTTTGTCTGCTGAGTGATTCTTTTAAGGTTTCAAAATTAATTTTTTCTTCTTTTCCAGACAAACACTATACAGAATTTCCCCCTCCCCTCATTCTTAGTACTGTAGCCTGATTCAAAGAATCTGAAATACAATGAGATTAAAACAGAATTTTTTCTTAATCGCCATTATTTGGTTTAAGTGTATGAAGAGATTGTTTTACGTGCTTTCTAAAATGGGATGCAATTACTGAGCTAATTGTTTTGGGAAGTTTAATTAAGTTGTGAGAATCTCTCTTTGTGAAATATCTGTAAAAGAAGAAAGTTAAGATTGTTTTTTCTCCTTCAATCTCAAAGGCATTAGTAAGTATCTATCCAAAAAGTATTGCCAGGAAACAAAAACTTTACAAAAAATCGCAAGCAGTTTTAAAAAATGAAAAAAGTTCTTTGGTAATTGTTTTATTTATTTATCAGTATGCTTTTCATTCACTTCTTCAACAAAAATGTATTACCAAATATACTGGAAATTTTTATATCTCCCTTAAATACTAAAGTGGCTGAAAAAGCTAAGGGTTAAGAAAGAGAGAGATAACATGTAGGTAGAGCCAGTCTTTTGATATTCAAACTGTTCCTTTGAATTTTAGGAGATGAATGATTGCACTAAAAATGGTTATTTACAGTGAAATGTCTAAAACCAACGGCAATTTTTCTTTGATATATGTCGATTACAATGCAAGTTTCCAGAGTAATATTGTTTTCAAAAATTATATAATAAAAATAATATTATTTCAATACTATCTTTAAGAAAAATAATTAACAAGATCACATGTTTTATTTAAAAAAAACATTTTACTTCAACAGGGTAGTTTTTTTTACAATGACAAGCCTCAATCGCATTTTCCTCATTTACGCTATTTCGTTAAGTAAAACATATGATTGTATCATGGGCAAGATAGAGAATTGTGAGCTCAATTTTAGAATTATTAATTAAAAACGTTTATTCGAGGAAAATAACTGCTGATTTACGTGTACGTGACTTTTACCTACAATCGCTGAAAAATAATTTAACTATACACAATTATTAAAACGGTAGTAGAACAAGGGCGTCAAATTCAAGGACTATTTTGAGACAAACAAACAAGGCTTAACTTTTGGTGGGACACAAAAAAATCTATATTCATAGTAACATAGGTACCATGTTTACCTAATTGTTGGGTATTCAAAATAAATGCTCTCATTTTATTTAGTAATATCAATATATATATATATATATATATATATATATATATATATATATATATATATATATATATAACTAAAAAAACGTTTAGCAAATTCTACCTATCGTGTTTTTATTATGCTTTGGTCTGTTATTTTATTATACATTATTGTGTGCTGATATATTCTCATGGGCCGCAAAAGTGTTTATTGCGCCGTGAGCTTCAAAACACTTGGTGCAAACCAAATCTATTCGTAACACATAAATATTTGAACAAAAACGAGTTAACAATTTAGATACAGCAGTCAATATGTATGTTCTTAACTTATTTCCACTGCATCAAAACTTAAATTCACGTTTCACTGCATCTTTTCAGAGCATTTCAAACTAATTTCTATTTTTTTTCTCAAAAAACTTCATTATATGTTTAAAGTATAGTTCCTTTCCTCTTGTAGCATATTTATATAAACAAAGAGAAAATGAAAGCGAACATTCTGTTGAAAAATACACTGCTGGCCACCGTAAACGCAACACCAAAAAAAAAAAAGACAAGATATAGCACAACAAAATTTATTTTGTAGATATCATGGAGGAGTGCGAAAATGATATCCAATACCGCCCCATTCTATAATACCCGGTGCAGGACCAGTGTGGCGGTGCATAACGCAGCTGTTCAAGCATCCTCTCTCCACGGTGTTTCCAGACTTGAATCCGACCATCGTGGTGTTGCAGACAGATGCGTGACTTGTCAGTAAAGACAACTTCATTCCATTCTGCCGGCCACATCCTTCTTTCTTCGCACCATTAGTGGTGGAGACGTCTGTGGTTCTGCGTTAAAGGTAGACCAAGCAATGGACGTCTTGCGGACAGACCACTCTGCTGTAAACGGCTTCGAATGGTACGCGCAGATATTGAATGATGCGTTACAGACTCAATGTGCTGTGCTAGTTTCAAATACATCAGTTCACATATGCTCGCTGCATTGAATACTCCCGCGCATTGTAGTCTTGTAACACACGGTTTAATTCTAAGACCGAAATGTAGATGGCGGTACTTGTAACGTAAGTGTTACCGAATGAACTCAGAGAGAGTTTAGAACTGAATGAGTGAACGTTACCCGTCTCGCTGTTCAATCCTGGACTACGTAATTTATTTATAATTTTCACTTATTTCCTCTAAATGTTTACCCTGTATTTTGTCTAGGTGTCTGTCCATTGTAACTGTGTTATTTTATGTCATTAAAATATTTTAATTACCCCGAGGTCTTGTCCATTATTTTGGTTTACCCAGTAATGACGTAAGATACCGTTACAGTCTAGCTATTACTTGTTCAGGCCTTCAGCTTGGCAATTTTGAGTTAGTTGTGTTTTTGTAGCGAAAATAGTAACTTGGCATACTAAAAAAGGTATGATGTCGAAAACAAGTGTGAAGAAAAGAAAACATGCAACTCTAAAACAGAATTGCTCCACCTACGCCAATAAAGGGGCCACAACACCTTAAAAACTTAAGAAGTAGCCTATACCCTAGAAAAATGCGCTCATCCGTAATTGAGAAGAATTTGTAAGCTTATTTCGTTTTGTTATTAGCATATTTAATTTACAGTAATTATACTACAAATAATTTTAATTTTTAAGTGTATGTAAACACCACTCGTTTTTCTTACATTTTCTTTTTCCTTACTTACGTCTTTTCGTTTCTTATTTATAGAAAGAATTTTTAGGTGGCTTTCCATGCAGCTTAAAAAGCTACGGTGCTATACTCTGTTACAGTTTCTTTCAACACTTAATGAACGAAAATGTCAAAAGGAAAAAAAAAAAATGTTTTAAGAACTCTTTAAGTAATTTACGCTAAAATGAATTAGGCACTTACAGGAAAATAAGAAATCAACTATAAAATCAATAAACTATGTTAAATATTTAGCACAGTTAAAAGAAAGTTTCATTTATTGTCAGGATAAATACACATTAAGATTTCAAGAAAAAAACGGCTTAAGGTTCTATATTTCTCTACCCAAGGTTATTTTATTTTCATATATATGTAAAAGGGAGAGTGGTTTCTTATTTATTTATATGATTTATATTTATTAGCTAGAAAACTGAAGCAAAAAAAGGAGGGAAAATTTTCTTCTTTAAACCATTTCATCGTTACGCAAAAATATGTATTATACATATTTTAGAATGGCAGAAAACCAGTTATGCAACATATTTTTATATAACAAGGAAACTAATTAAAAAATACTAATCTTAAGAAATTCAATTGGATGTCCTTGTTAGCTGTATGGAAAAATTAAATATTAATACTTTCCTTCGGGCAAGTAGCCATGTATTCCACGGCTTTGTTCAAAGGTTTATATGTTGTTATCGTGTTCTTCCCGAAGGGAAGGGATATAAGTTGCCAGAGCCTGAGACAGGTTAGACTTCTACACGATAGATGGCGCCACCACTTATCTCCACATCCACAATTTTTTATAATAGAAAAGGAGGGGAGGGAAATATATTCCCATCCCGCTGTACCCGCGGTTTCTGCTGCGACCACCTACAAGACTTTCAGTCCCACTGATTAAACGAGCTCGTACTTCGTGTGTACCACGGAGGGTATTTGCTGGCATCGAGTCCCTTCGGTATGGAATCGGATGCTCTAACCACTAGGCTACCTGCAGTTCTAAAGATTTCTATAAAAAGTATAAAAAAACATCACAATCCTACATATAGAAGTAATAAATGCACCTAACTATATGTTGAATATTCACTAATACATCAGATTTACATACACTTTATATATTTATTGCATTTCTCATGCTAGTTAAGTATACGTAACTTCATATTTGACTTTTCTTCCGTATGTAATTGATTAGAGGTATATATGTCGCAGGAAAATGAGGAAATTAGAAATCTCATCAAATCCCTAAGGGAGAGGATCACTTGACGGTAGATGTTAAAATAACGTCTCTTCAAGGTCATTTCCCTGATTAAAGTAAGAGATTTGAACGAATCCCTGAGCTGTTTCAGTGAAATGATGAAAAAATATTGTCAAGAGTTTAAAAGTGTTTATTTAACAAATATGTTACATTATTAATCGTAGAAGTAACACAAGGATAGTCAATGAAATACAAATTATTTATTCGAAACTTATTAACAAATAATTAGAAAATTTGGCTGGTACTTTTTGACGTATAACATCTTTCCTCTCGATTTCTTACGCACTAAAATGTCAATCTCTATGTTAATTCCAGGGTGCTCTTCTTTTAAAGATATGGGGTTGATATTTAGGGGATCGAGATAGTACTATTTGTAAGGTTAGGAAGTACAAGGACTCAACCACCCAGGTGAATCTCCCCCCGTATAGCATTTTGCCAATGCATCTCCTGACTAGTTCATTTCATCATTCCATTGAAACAGTACAGAAGTTTGATAAAATCCATTACTTTCATCAGGAAAATGACCTTGAAAAAAAAGACGTTATATTCTAACATCTCCCGTCAGTTGATCATCCTCCTTAGGGATTTGATGAAATTCCTAATTTCGCCCTTTCCCTGTGGCATATATATACTCTAATAAAATCTACTTTATAGAGATGTTTTAAAAATATTCCGTACTTTTCCGTTTCACTCGCACAAGCGATAAAGTCCCTAAAATGATATAACCAACACCAAACGGAATATTTCCGAAGGTAAATTTAAAAGATAAAAAGTTGTAAGAAGTTGATAATTAAGGAGAATGAATAATTATTTAATAAACAAATAATATTTAATTATAGAGATCAAGTATGCTGCGATACAATACGCTCATTTCTGCATAGCGTTCCTATAGATCTGGTCTTGCCAGATTACATTACATTAAAATATTATAAAAACTGTTGCCACTAATACTAACAAAATGCGAACCTTACATTTTTTACCACCACATTTACAGAACAAGTTGTGGTATTTTCTTATCAGTAACATCTTTATACTGCCTTGAAAATAGATTAAAATCCAACGAGAAATAATTGTTAACATTGTTTTTGTGTGCATTATGTGTTGTCGCCAATAACGCCAACTTAGCGAGATTTGCGCTGGTGAAACGGAATAGTACCTTATATTAAATGTGTCTAATTAAGGCTTTTTCTATTAAGTGATATCAGATTTTAGATAAATCAAGAGTAATCTTATTTTAAAACAAGTAAGCTAATGAAGTCTTCATTCTAAAAAACATTCTACTCTCCCCCCCGTAAGAACTCCTATCTTTATCCCCTGGTTAACAGCTGCGTCAATGAAGGTAGCTATCAAGTCATTTATTTCAGGAACCCTCTTTTTTTCTATTCACTTCATCTCGAAAAAGATACATATAGATAATCTAAAGAAGTAAGCAATAAAATAAAAACGGAAAAGAAAGTGCAAACATTTATCTCACGCGAGCACAAACAAGAAGCAGTTAATCGATTTTTTACACGTCTAGGAGTGTAATATTCTTCTATGAAGTAGATAAAATATCACATTTCGTTTTTTTTTACGATCCATAATTCTTGCTTTTACAACTGGCGCCATTCTATCTAGCCGCAATTACGGCGCCATTTATTCTTTAACAGATCTTCAATGAACCAGAAGGAATTTGTGGCCTTGTTGCTCTTTCAACAAATGGCGGCTGTTTGGTTTAGCGGCACATGATCTTTTTGTCATTTAAGAATGGAGTTGGGTGAAAATGTTTGATTTTTTTTTCTTTATTTTTCTCTCAAGGAAACTTCTTACAAAAAACGTAAATGCACCCTGTAATGATAGTGTGCTCAAATGTTTCATTCAAAATGATAAGTGGCTGAAATCGACAATACTTTTTAATTTAAAATTGTTAGAAATATATATATATATATATATATATATATATATATATAAAGTAGAGGCTTTTGAATTTTTTTGAAATTTAAATACGTTTTGCAATAGTTTGAAATTAAGAAAAGAAGGGGAAAAAGAGTTGGAAATATCCTACAATTCAAACAAAGCTTTGTAAGTTAACTCTCAAAGGGACTGAAAAAGTTGGCATTCTTATAATTTTTTGCAAATGGAATGAATTTTGGCACACATGATTTTGCAGGCCCGACAAGTTTTTCAAGTGTAAGAGCTTTTTTAAGTGGTTGCACTATCTAGTAGTGGTTTTTGCTACAGAGAAATTAGGTTTTTAAATTATTTTTTTCCCGCTATCATCAGATGCTAAATATTGCTATTGTTGTGACTCGAGAAAATATTCTTTTTCGATTTCAATATATTTTATTTGTCTTCAACACGCAGGATAAAATGAGGTTATTTATACTTATGAATTAATGAAGCTATATACATGAAGTGACTAATTATTTAAGCACATGCTTCGTAACCATAAAATATTTTTTACGGTTCCTTTCTTATCTTAATACGTAAACTACTTAGAATATTCCATATATAAACATACTTAACTAAAATTCTGTTGCCAGATTCAAAGAGAATAAAAACATATTAATTAGTACAAAACAGTAATATTAGTAATATAGCGGTACCAAAATAAGACAGTACTTTTAAAAATCACGCGAAGACGATCGTTTTGGCGTGATCGATAAAGTACTGGCGTTCTCAACGAAATGTTCCCGGTTCGAATCTACCTACAGCTACTATTGGCGGTAGATTTTTGGAGTGTTTTTTGCCATTTTTCGCACCTGCGAAGGAAAGTTGCTATTTAGTAAGAAAAGATGGTTAACCTTCGAACGGGACTTGGACAGAGAAAAGACAGCCCTTTGAGAGTTTTTTTTAAATGTTTTTTTTAGCTTAAAGCTCTACATGAAATTTTGTGTTAAGGAAAGCTAGTTTCTTTGTTTTTGTATGAAGCACAGGGCTTGGCTTTGGTTTACCAAAAAGTGACAGATTCTTGGATTATCTGTTTTTAACGCGGCTGTCAGTGCTTGGCTTTTGTTTATTTAAAGTAGATATAATGCTGTTATCGTTTTGGCATGAGGCACTACGTATGAAAGTAGTGGAAAAATAGTATGGAAATATATTACATGTTATATTTATACGTATGTGTACTTTGCTTTCTTGTTTAGCGATTCGGAAATTAGGCACTTTTGGCTTATTTTAGACAGAAATTTGCCTTTAAAACTCGTGTTGGCGCACAATGCTTAGCCGTACTTTTCACTGCTATTTCGTAAACTTCCAATTATATTTTTGATTTCAATAAGCAAATAAGCAGGGCTACTTATATTTCCCATTTTATTAATCTCATCATGGCTGAAAAATGTAATCAATAATTTGACTTTCCATTGCTTGTGTACTGTCCCAATCATGTTACTAGTGTTCGGCAATTTTGTTTTTAAAGAAAAACAGGATTACGATTTACGAACTAAATATTAGTTATTACATACAAATGTGTTTGCATATATACTTAAATTTTAATTTACTCAAAAGAAATTAGATTATCAAGTTAGTTTCTTTGTTTTTGTACAGGATTTTTTAAAAATTATAATATGTTTAAGAATAATATTAACAAAATCATTTTGTTTTTTTAAATCCTGGTATTTAATGGCCAGTGGCTGAGGGGTTAGTACATCGCATTTCCACACCACAGATCTGAGTTTCAAACCCCGGACAGGGCAAGGTTGTCTCAGCCTTTCATTCCTCCAATGGGTCCTAAAGGAGTACCAAGCTTGCTTGGAAACTTAATACAGGGTTTTTCCAGTCAGACTGACCACCTGACTGAAACATCTGCTCCTGCACCTCAGGACCCAAAGTCGTGTAAACTGATTTGGGCACAATAGGCCTTGGCGCCTCATGGGCTGCCGCGCCACTGAGTTAAGTTACTCAACGAATTCATCTGCATATGATAAAAACTAGCAAAATAAATGCATAGTAAGCACGGGTGTAGTTTTTACACCTCCAGAGCTGCAAGGAGCTAATGAGCAGAGTTCAGACACATGTTTCTTTCCAGTGCGTGCCATTCCATTGTGGCCTTAGGGGAGGGAATGAGATGGCGTAACTCTTGATAAAAAGAGGATCTGCTATTATCCAAAAGTCTTCCCAAAACCTACTTCTTCACTCTGCTAAGCTTGAAATTAATAGGATCTGTGGCAGTGTGATATCTATATAAACTAGTACAAAACATCACGCTTTGACGATCGTTTTGCCTTGGTCTATAAAGTACTCACGTATGAAACGGAAGGTGCTGAGAACAAATCCTTCCTTCCTTCATTGGTGACCCTGGCTGTGCAAAGGGTCATCACTGCAGTGCGTGAACCACACCCTTCACGCACTGCAGTAGTAGCGTCATTCATCCAACGCAAAAGAAACTAAGCCGTCAGGCACAAATGATGCAATTAAGCCATCATACTAAGCCGTCAGACACAAATGAGGTAATTAAGCCGTCACACACAAATGATGCAATTCTCAAGCCATCGCGCACGAATGACGCAACTGCTCACATGCTCACCATGAATATGCTATCGCTCGTTCGCCTATTCGCCAAATCACTGGCATGGGGGTATGTGGTGGTGCGATATCTATATAAACTCGTACCAAACATCACGCTTTGACGATCGTTTTGGTGTGGTCGATAAAGTGCTCGCGTACGGAACGGAACGTTCTCAGTACGAATCCTTCCTTCAGATCTATAAAAATACTTCTGCAGTGCATTTCTCCCAGTTCTTCTAAAAATAAACCTTGGAGGGTGTTAGTAAAACTTGACTGTGCCCATTAATAACCTGGGGCTACTGTAAATGAGTTTAGAATATTGACTGAACATTACTGCCTTTACGCTCATTTGTTTCGTTTTAATTCAGTGCTTCTCAAACGTTCAATGTTTGCGACCCAATATTCAATCATACTTCGCCTCGCGCACCCTCTTCGTACAGTAACAATGTATTAACTTCAATAGTACTATACTTTGATGCTAAGCCTACAATACGACTTTAACCTCTTAAGTTCTTAAGACGTATATAAACGTTACGCTCAGCCAGTGTAATAATTGCCCTCAGACGTATGTGTACGACTTTCCGAAGTGATATCTTTTTGTGAACTGCTATCAATAAAATTATTTCGAATGCCTTTAAAAGCAATAAATGACCTTGACAGTGTTTTCGAAGGATTTACTTGTTTCAGAGGATTATTCATTTTCTACACCTTCCCCTCCCTCCAAACACCACATACGCTTACCAACGTGCTAAGCGGTGGCAATGGTGAAGGAATCGCGTAATTTTGAACTGGCATTGAAGGGATTAATGACGTAAACTGAGAACAAATTATCCAGATAAGTGATAATGTTGGCATGTAATTTTACATATGACAAATCCACGGGGTCACTGGTAATTATTAAACTTGTCCTTATCTTAGTATTGTTAAATTAATTATAAAATAAATTGTTTAGTACTGATACATTTATGAGTGCATTATAGTGTAAATGAGTATTTTATTTTTTATTTTGTGAGAATGTATTTGTTTACATTCAGCAAGTTAATAATTAGTTTAAATAATCTTTTGTTTTCGACTTTCAATATGCTCGTGCACCCCTCGTAGGGTTATCACGGCCCCTAGGGGGGCGTGCCCCTAATTTTGAGAAACACTGTTTTAGTTTAAATGTCTCATCTTTATGTGTTTTGTGTGATTCTGGACACAGATCAAAGCGTTGTTTACTTAGACGTACGCTCTGCACTTAAAAATTGACACTGTGGTGTAAAAAGTGTAATTGATCTATTCGCCTAATGACCCGATTGTCAATGGCTAGGCATTTGATAAATGAATAAATGATAAAATCTAACAGTGAAATAGATATCTGTGATATTTTCTTTCCGCCATTTTTGTGACTCTTGTAATTAATTGAATTCTATACGTTGTGTGCGAACGCCAGTCTCTGAAATTACAAGTTACAGGGATGATTGATATTCATTTATTGAGATATAGCTTTTTTCTCTAAGTTATGCAGGTCTCTATCTTCAGCAAGCAAATTAGATTTTATTATCTAGTTTTATCTTCTCCAGATGAAATTTTATGCCTTCATTTTTAAAAATTAAGATCCAAATCTAAAAATTTGAGGAAAAAATGCAAATGATATTTAAATGCAGAATTAATAAAAAGTAGCTAAAATAAATTTTTTCTTGGTTGATCTAAATAGGAATTGATTAAATTTTTTTTATATTAATTGTTTATAACAATAACGTTGTTACAACAATGCAGGTGAATGTTGAGTTGTACCTTTTGAAAGTTTTTAATTAATATATTTGTAACTAATTGCGATATCGGACCGAATTGGGAATCTAAACCATTCTCGAATTTACTTGAACCCACACAAAAATTTCATCGAATATATATATATATATATATATATATATATATATATATATATTTTTATATATAAAAATCTTCTGTGCGTGTGTATGTCACTAAATTCCTCCTAAACGGCTGGACTGATTTCGATGAAATTTTTTGTGTGGGTTCAAGTAAATATATATATATATATATATATATATATATATATATATATATATATATGTTCTTTTTCTTTTAAAACCCAGCATACGCGTGCTTATGTGAAAAACGTTGGCACTGGAGAGTGAATCGTGTAAATCGGCAGTTAAGGGCTTTAACAACATAACTAAATCTATTTGAAGGTTAAAATTTTATTTCGTTCTTTGTAACTGCTTTAAAAAGTACTCAGAACTATGCGCTTAATAAATGCATTAAAAATGCACTTAATAAATTTATTTTATTTCAAAAAGCTTATTATTTATTTTTTATAATAATAATATTCTTAAGGAAAATGAAAAGTAATATTACGATTTGTTTTTTTATACTTGTAAATAACTTGAATGGGAGGATGATTGTTTTCTGTTCTATACATAGAATTTGACATTTACCGGAATAATAATTGGCTTTGGGTGCACTTTGATATGTTAATTATTGTTTGGTTTGTTTTTAGAAGTGTATTTTAGAGCAGAAGTATTTTTTACGTCTTTTAAAGTATACAAATATTTAAGAAAATTAAGTTGTGATGTGCTAGATATAATGCAGCAAAAATAACAAAAGTAGGACATTTTTTATTTTTAAATGGCAAAATAATATTAGAAAAGAATACTGTTAATCTTATAATCTGACTTATCTGGTGAATTAACTGGTAAATATATATATATAAAAATTGGGAATAAAAGTTAAAGTTCTCAACGTAGAAATGTGTTTATTTTTAAACTAATTGAGTTATACTTGTATAAAATTTCAAAAATTGTACTGATGAAAAAAACCAAGATGTAAATAACAAATCGGCAGATTAAAAATTATGTTGTATTTTATTATATGTTCAGTTAAATGTGTTGATTTTTTGTGTAATTTTTCTTTCTATTTTTTGCAATGCCTACGTAGCACTGTTATGTTCCTATTGAATCCCTTTAGCTGTTGAAGTTGAGATCTAACACTTCTCAAAATGGATCCAACGAGCTTTAAAAATCTTGTAGATCTATACGTTGAGCATAAACTTTTAAAAAATGCACATTCAATATATTTATACGCTAGACTATTTCTCCTTAACTTTGTAGAGCCAAAAATACGCCAGAATGTCCTTTAGTACGAAGAAAATCGACTTTTTTTAGCGAAACGTGTTCTCAAAAATTTAAATTTCTTTCGAAAAAATCTGTTCCTAAACTTCTTTTTTTCCTTTTCGGTCCCATCGTTGCCATGCACAAGGACCAAGCGAAAAAGTGGCTATACACCATATCGCATCCAAGCCTTTTCACCTACGCTTGAAAAACTCTGAGAGTAGGAAGTATTTGATTCTTTCTTCTTTTTATCGAAAAATGGATAAATGAAATTCCTCAAAAGCATCAATTTCATTCACATAACATATCCATTTAATATTGCAAATATGTATTATTTTTCAGTGAGATTTTTGTATGTAGTTGAAGAATTAAATTTTCTATCATTGGAAGAATCTTTATGGAGAACACTTAAAGGTAATTTTCTTTATTTTTCCTTCCTTTATGAAATATTTGAAGTTCTATTTAACTTTAAGAAATATTTACATTCCTGTATCAGTGTATTATGTGAGTTATTTCTAACGATGCTATATTAAGCTTTCGTTTATTTTAGAAACTATAATTTGCTTATAAGAATAAAAATCTATTTCATTTTAATGTATATATAATAAGGAATATTCATTTGCTTGTGTCATTAAGTTTTCCCAGTACGTTTTCGAATTGAATTTAAGTATTTGAATTGATTAAAACTTTAAAAAAACACAATATTAGAAACATACTGCACATTTTTAGTACGCAATTTATAGTAAGCTAATTTTATTTTGCTTAGAAAGTATATGGTCGTCAGAACGTGATTTCACAAGGATTGAAATATAGTGAAATTGAAAGAAAAATAATCCTTACACAAAAATAATCATTACAATTTTTTTTAATATAAAACATAAATTATTGTAACTACAGTGAAATCTTATCATTAAATTTCAAACAAAAACTTATTATTGTGGGAAACTAATTTTCACTTGAACAATTAAAAAATTCCACCTATTGTGTTAATTTGCAGAGCAGATTGCAATTAAGGGGACAGTTGAAAATAAAACAATTTCCTGCTTACTCATCTCTTTTATATTTTTTTAAAATAGAAAACAGATAAAATAGTTCTCGTACATCACAACTGCCATACGGAGTTTGAATGGTAAAAATAATGTAAATAACAACATAACCGCAGCATAACAATATAGACACACAAAAAAAGAAAAGACAAAATTAATTAAAATTTAAAATAAAATTATTAGAGTGAGAAAATAATGCGAATGGAGCTTTATCGTAATCGAGAAGGAAAGCATTAAATTTCCAGGTCACGTTAACGATAGGAAATATCGAAAAAAAAGGTATTATTATTTTCACTTCTCCAAAAAATTCGGGGACCGGCAAAAAAAGTGTAGAATCCGTTGTGCGATAACCATGTATGGACATAAAATTGAGTATATAGGTGTAATAAAACTCAATACAGAAAAAAGAAGCAAAAAAAAAAACCTCAATTACATGGGGATTTTAATTTCTTGTAACGGTATAAAGAACATAAAATGATACTTCAGGGCAACAATTTGGTTACGTGTAAATAAAGAAAAAAAACCTGATTTCTTGGAAATGATACAGTGTGTGTTCTATCACCGCAAACCCAAAATGGCCGTCCGCATGTTTAGTATGAATGAGAGGAGATTATACATAAAACTTTAGAAAATACTGTACAAATTTTACGAAATGTGATCTCCAAGTCTTGGACAAAAAGAGACCTTGATTTTGCCCTAACAAGCCATCCAAGGGAGTCCCAAAAATGCGTGGTTTATTAAAGGCCAGAAACGCATGATCGCTTCCCTCCCACTGTTTTGTTACAGCTTCAAGAAAGTTCTCCGCAAGACGAGTTATATAAAATCTGGCATTATCCTTCATTAAAAGAAATTAATTACGAATGCGCAACATCAGTTTAGTTTCGATATGGGATATTAGGATATTGTCTGCATACCTTTGAGCCGACAAATTGCCATTCCGAAAAAAATACAGACCAGTACGTCCGCACCTATGCTGATTCCATCACATACCATCAAACTACTTCGTCTGTTAAGAGAACTTTAGGGAACGAATATAGGATTATTTCGAGTGACTCTTTCTCGTCATACCAAAACACGTTTGACGTCACACTCTAAACTGAATCGGGACTCGTGATAAACACCAGTTGACTACAGTCACTTAGCATCCAATTTAAGTAGCCAACTTTTTTTAGTCTGCATTGTGTCTTGATATCAACGGAACTCACGCCCTTGTCCTATGTGTATACAGGTCAACAGCATAAAGCCTATTTTGGATGGTTTGGCTTGAGACTCTTTGTCTTGTTACCTAAAAAATCCTGCCTTTGAATCTACATCGCCCTGGCTGTTCTGTTTCGAAGAGCTAGTAACATGATATATCGGCTTTATTTGCTGTGGTAGCACATGGATAACCTAATTCCACATGACAACGTAATGACATGGTTCCTTGTGACCAATTCCCCGATCTTGCAATGGCACTTCTTGCCACTCCAGTAGCATCCGCTACAGCTATTTGTGTTTGCCTGGAATCCAGCCTACCAATAATACGTCAAGCCAAGGATTCCGATAAATCACGTTATCTTGATATATTTTCTAGTCTTATTTTTTTCTCAAAACAACAAAGAATGTTTGGATTTAACCATTAAGAAAGCATAAACTATAGTCTACAAAATGAAGATTTGTATATTTATATACCCCCTCCCCCTTGGTTTTTGATAACATGGACGTAGGTTTTATATCCCTTTAAGACCCGAATTATTTTTATCCTTAAATATTAAATTATTTTGGTTATTAATACTATATTGACCACAATTACACTGGGAAAAATAATAAAAAAAAACCCGCTCCCTCCCTGGAACGAAGAAGGTACTCGCACGATTTAGCGGATTAGGCGTTTTCCGTGAAATCAGCATCTGTGAAATTTTGCATTTTTTGGCTCTAAATTGATGAAAGAAACACGCTTAATTCAACTGAAATTGTTACAAATAAAGAAATTATAGATTTAAAATGAATAATTTTAATGACTCATTACTTATTTCTTGTGGAAATCTTTAAAACTTGTATTTGTTTTTGATAAGCATAAATATACATTGTATTTTTCACATGTTTTCGAACTGCTTTCGTAGTTTTCAAATCTGCACTTGCGATGACTTGTGAAATGGCATCAACACATCGACAATGGCTGTACGTGTCAAACATTTTTACCCTGGAATGGCCAGGATAAAACGCCTTACATGTATAACAGGCAGGATCACACATAACATTTCGATCATTTGGCGAGGGGAATCACAAAACTGTTATCTTCACCATCAGTTAAAATACTTTTGTTGGTATGTGGAGAAGTTGTAAACGCTTTACCTATCACTAATTAAAATTTTAAGTAATCAATTTTGATTTTTGCAGGAGTTTTATTTGATATTGCATCTTGTTTGTACATAAACCAAGAATTTGCAACAGATAAAACATTGAAATGAATGGGTTCAAGAAACTTTGATGGTAAAGAGTGATCAAAAATTGTCTTCCCATGTAAAATATTTCCATGCTTTTCTTCATCGCTCTTATCTGAACTCGATTATCCTTTCAGTATGCGTAATTCATATGTTTTGTTAGCAGCATTGTCATCATTCGAGGGATCACCGAGTTCTTATCTAAGTTGAATCTGATTTACTCATCAATAGCGAAATTTCTTCTTGTGTACACCTAAAAAAGAATAAAAGCTAGCAAAGTTTTCCATGAAAAATAATAAAATATATGAGAAAATTTTTTTATTTAAAAAAAATAAAAACTTTAAACCACACCATATTAACTACCTCCCGGAAAACCTAGTTTTGAGTGTGTACGGGGGGGTACATTGATGCAGATATATATCTGTGTGAAGAATGAGAATGTCATACTCCTCATCAAATGTGTGAAAGAGAAAATTTATTGCAAAAAAGTGCTAGAGAAAGAAAATAGACTCGTCCACATGGCAATCACATAAATAAATATGGTTTTAATTATATAACTAAAGGGTGTTTTTTAGAGGTATAGAACTTTAAATTGCAATAAATTAACAATGTATTATTCGATTGACATGAATTTTTTTTATTCGAAAGATAATCTTGTGGCATTACATTTTAAATATGATTTCTGGCATACGACTGCCACGGCTGGCTTGGATGTAGTCCAATCTGGACGTCCAATTTTCGATGACTTTTTCCAACATTTGTGGCCGTATATCGGCAATAACACGGCGAATGTTGTCTTCCAAATGGTCAAGCGTTTGTGGCTTATCCGCATAGACCAATGACTTTACATAGCCCCACAGAAAATAGTCTAGCGGTGTTAAATCACAACATCTTGGAGGCCAATTCACAGGTCCAAAACGTGACATTAGGCGGTCACCAAACGTATCTTTCAATAAATCGATTGTGGCACGAGCTGTGTGACATGTTGCGCCGTCTTGTTGGAACCACAGCTCCTGGACATCATGGTTGTTCAATTCAGGAATGAAAAAGTTAGTAATCATGGCTCTATACCGGTCACCATTGACTGTAACGTTGTGGCCTGCATCGTTTTTGAAGAAGGATTCCACCAGCCCATAAAGCGCACCAAACAGTCAGTTTTTCTGGATGTAACGGTGTTTCGACATACACTTGTGGATTAGCTTCACTCCAAATGCGGCAGTTTTGTCTGTTGACGTAGCCATTCAATCAGAAGTGCGCTTCATCGCTAAACAAAATTCGCTTATGAAAATCGGGAACAACGGCAATCTCGTTTTGGGCCCATTCGACGAATCTACGTCTTGCTTGATGATCGTTTTGATGAATTGCCAAACCAAACTGAGAATAAATCATTTGACAGCTGTTAAATCGGTCGCCATCCTAAAATGTAATGCCAACTTAAGCTTCTATACCTGGGAAAAAACACTCTTTATTTCGTTTTTACTTAGGCTTCTATCAACGTTACTGAAACAGAAAAGAAAACTCACATGGCAAGAATTTATCTTTATAGCTGCATTGACTGAAGTAACGCCTAATCCGCACGATCGTGCGGGTAACGAAATCCCGAGTCCTGCAAGCAACATTAATAGAGTATAAATTATATATATATATATATATATATATATATATATATATTTCTATTTTGCAGTTATATAAACATTAATACAAACGTTTGTATTCAAGACATTGGAATTGTATTGATAATTACCTGTTTAGGACAGATATAATAAAACGCGTTTCGTTGTATTGGAAAACAAAGCTAGATTTGCCAGCTGAAAGTAGAACATGGATTACAACCACCGTCAGTTGATAAAAAGTGATATTTTACTCTTTCTGAAAACACGCTCAATCCTTGGATTCGGGCATGATCGTGTGGGTTGTGTCATAAAGGGATATGAAATCTTCTTTTGTTTTCTGCTCCTCATTAGGCAGTGGATGCTTTGTTTTATGTTAGTTATCATAAGAAATAGTTGCGTAATTTCGTTAAATCCCCTTGCTTCCCTGTTTGAACAGTGTGAAATGAATAGTTCAATATCTAGCTTTTAAATAAGATGGCAGATATTAGAATTAATCCTACAAGCTATTGTACCTTATCACACGTTTATGCTTTTTTACGAACAACTATTGTTGAAAAAGTTCTCTCAAGAATTTAATATTGCATAGAAAGGCTACCAACTAAACGTAAGCAAACAGTATAAATATGAAGTTTTCATTGCTGAAAATTACTTATTTTGGATTTATGATAATTAAATTCCACCTTAATTTATGTTGACCCGTCCGAAACGAGACTTAAAGAACATCTAGCATCAAGAAATATTGGGAAATTTATTTGCTCAGGAACTAGAAGAGAACATCATCAACAAAAGGGATGATAGCACCAATGCAAAACATTCAGAGCTTTAAAATATAATCATTCACAAATAATATAAAACAAATTGTGTGTGTGTGCTTATGACCTCACGACAGAAGCGATAACTTCAAATTTTGTAATGCTATTTCAGGAATTATTTAGGTGAAAAAAAACAAGGGGATATTAGTATTGTCCTATAAAATAATTAATTCATATGTCTGTACTAATAAAGTATTATTTTTCTGCGAAATATTTTGGGAATATATTTGGGAATTAATTGTACTCTAAGAAGGAAACAGAAGGTTTATGGTAGCTAAAATAGGTTATAAATCCTTTAGATTCAAAATTTTATTTAAATGTCCATAAAAAAAACTCCGTCAAGCGTTGTTCCGTACTTCCTGGTGCTTCATTTACATCATTATTTGACAAAATTAAATTGAATTTTGATTTTAAAAAAACAACTATACGTTTTGATTTGTCTTTTAAAAAGTCTACTTTAAAATTCTCACTTAAAACCATAAGTAATTTGTTCAGAAGATCCGATGTGACTTTGTGAATTTTGGTTGTAATTTAACAATATTCAATTCTATCCATGGATTAATTTAAGCAAAGGGGTAGTAATACAAGTAAGTTGATTAGGAAGAGAGGAATCTAGGTCAAAACTTTTAAAAAAAGATTTAATCAGAAGATTTATATTGCACAATCTCTGGATTATACTAGCTCTTTGTCATTGTATGGCAGTTTTGTAGAAATATATCCGGTGCTGCTGCAAGGAAAGTTATCTTAACTATATCTTGTTTTCTTGTATTTAAATTATTTAATGTAACTTCTTAATGCCTGTATACTTAATTTTGTTATTTCAAATTTTTATTTGTTTTAATTTTCTTTTTAGATTTAAAGTATATTTAAATAATGTGATTAATAGAACTATTTACTCATTGCTATTCCGATTCGTTTACAAAAATAGATTTTTATTCTTAAGATCACTGCTATATTGCTTATGATAATTATACTATTTACTTAGTTCTATAAAATGTTTTCCTCTTTCTGCATTTTATACTTAATTTTAGTATAGGGTTCCTCTTTCTCTCTAAATCTATTTTTTAAAAAATATTACGTTTCATTTTCATGCTTCAACTAGGATTAGAAGTACCCCTTATTCATTTCTTGTAGAAAGAGGTCGCGGGGGGAAGGGAGGGGGGAGCCCCACTTAGATCAGAGCTAGAAACTTTACTTTGACGGCGTATTGGTGGGGAGACAAACTACCCCGTTTCAGAGTGGCGGAGGGAAACGTCCCTCCTTTCCTTTTTAGGGGTGTGTATACCTGACTGAAGGCGAAAAAAAGCCGAATGAACGTTACATTACCGAGCGTGACGTTCAGTCAATTTCACTCTCCAGAAAACCGTGCCAATAGAAGTTATCACTTCAAAAAATTAAGCCAAACCCTACTTAGGTCAACAAAGAGAACAATTTTATTTTAGTTATTTTTTATTAAAAATAATTACAATTAATATAAATATGTACATACATATGATAGAATCACAATATTAAGTGGCAAAATAGAAAGTAATTTCCATTTCTATATATGGCTGTTGGACTATTACTTTTTGTTTATTACTATTAATTCCTTCGTAAATCACATTATAAAAAAATAGGCATTCCAGGAAGGATTCGAAAACCACGGCCGTTGGATTAGAAGTCCAACGCGCTATCCATTAAGGTATAGGGACACAACCAGTGAATTTTCTTTTTATATGGTGTGGGACTATTACTTTTGTTTTTACTATTTATTCATTAATTAAACTTAATTAATGAATTAATATTTGAAAAAGCTGTGTTAACATCAAGTGTCATCCACTACAAGTTTTAAAAATGTATTTGAACTTGAATGGATGGATAGAAAGAAATATTTTATTAACGATTGAAAATTTGAACAAGATATGCATATGATTAAATATATATAGGGAGTGTATGTACTAATATTAGGAATTGAAAAATAATATTCCAACAAACTGGTCCTGTACATTGGACCTTGCTGATAACTCTTTGAAGGTCACATATTGATCCAACGGAACCTAGTATTAATTTAGCTGGCCTATTTTTCGAAGAGTCTGAAGTAAGGAAAAAGAAAGGTTGATCGGAAATTCTTTACAAAGTTAGGAAAACATTCAATCACTATCTAAGATCAAATCCAATTTTAATGTAGTTAAAATAAAAATAAAAATAAAATGGTAAGTGACTATTACTTTTATATTTTTAAACAATTTTGTCTGATGATTTTTCTAGTATATTCAGTGTGCTTTTGAGCTGTATAAATCTGTATTCATCGTTGATAAGAAAACCTACTCTTAGCAGATACTAAAATATTCAGTTACTAAACCGTTCCTGCATGAAATTTACTAGGATTGGAATACTTAATTTAGCTTCAAAAAAGTCAATAGGCAATTTGATGTGTTTTTCAACTCTTTTATTGGATCAATAATTTTTGAATCAACAAGACAGCATGGGAAGGGTATAAATTACTTACCATCACTAACAGTAGGCTGCCTTTCTACTGTAGGTCAAATTTTAAAACAAATCCTCTTTAAGCTTTCAGTAAGAGCCTTGCGAAATTTGATAGACTTGCACCTTTCAGAATTCTTTGATGTATTAGTTTTTAACTTACCATGAGATTACTTATCTGGACTTGTTGATTCATATTGCATTTATTAAAGATAGTAACTTCTATTGTTTTATAATATTTTTCTGGAGTTTCCTAAAACACACTATACTCATTCATCGCCATCTTTTTTTATCTCCTTTTTTCATTATAAAAATGCCATGACAAGGATTGTAAGAAATGTTCAATAAAAAAACAATATATACATCGTCAATATTACAATAATAACATCATCTGCAGTTGATGGAAACGATTGATCTGTTAGTTTTCTATGTATACATGTCTTATTTTTTGTTCCAACTTTCTTGTTTAGGATAGATTTGATTCTTTACTTTAGCTTCACTATGAATTAACCGTAAAAAATGTTTTTATTCTAAAAACGGTCAAGTGAGAATATAATACCACTCTTCTTGAGTGGTTTTCTAAAGTCCTTGCAGGTGCAAATGCCAGTTTTCTAAAGCAGATTTTCTTAAACCAAATGCATTAGGTCCCTTTTGAAATGTCACAGGATTTGTCAGGGTATTTCTGTGAATGTTATACATTTACTTCTAGTTTCTGATTTTTCAATTGTTATATATATGGAAATTGTTTTTGACATATGATTCGAGGCTTTATCCATATGCAACTATACTTTGAAAGTGTTTTTCTCATGTAAAACTAGAATTTTGCTATCGAAAATCAGTTTTCCAAAATTTTCTTTTCTATATAAAAAAAAAAATGTTTATATTTTCTATTTATTTTCTTTCTTATATGTAACGCTGAATATTTGCTTAAGCATTTTTAAAGTTTATTCTTTTGTTTTCAGGTTGCCATGATAAAAATTAATGCTGCAATTTAGACTGTACAAAAGAGTTTCTTTTGAATAATTTATTCCATTTTAAAAATATTTCTTTTTTCAAATATTTTTCATTCTCAGTTGTAGTTGATTAAATATAGTTACACGTCATTAATTGTCGTGATTAATTTCCCTCCATCTCTGACCTCAAATTATTTCCATACAGTTCCATACAATTTGAGTTTCTTTTATAATATGATGCGGTAAATTTTTGTGAGCTTTAGACTTAAACCGTTTTTTTTTAATTTAAATTCTATTGAATGATATTTTTACATTTTTAATGACCTTCTCTTGTCTTATTATGTCTTTTTTAAAAGATGGGTTATTTTTTCAAAACTTAAGACTTTGGCTCATTAGTAATGAATGGGGATTTCAAAGTTAAAATATATATTTGTGTTCTTTTTTATTCAAATATTTTAAATAATTGTTTTTCTCCATTATGATTCCCTACATTATGAATTTCATTATTTTAAGTAATGTAACCGTACTTTCTACAATAAAGTGAAAATTTGTTCATAAAAATGCTTTTTCTTTGAAAGAGCACCTATATAGTTTTCCAACTTTCTATATATTTTAGTAGGTATTTTTTTGTTTTTTAAAATATATTTTTATTTTCTAGTATAAGGGTAGACAACGAGTCTTTTTACAAATTTCGAACTATACAACTAATCTATAGAAACAAATTTAACTGTTTCCTTAAGTTGCAGAAGATCTTATGTACTATCATAAGGTTAAAAATAATGCTTTATTTTCAGGTGATATAAATTGCAAAACATTATTAACAAACTAGCTTTAAGCTACCGGAGATTTTTATTTTATCAATTTTAAGGTCGCATTTAGGAAAAAAAATAAATTCAGAAAGATAGAATTTAAATCCTTATAACTAAATACGTAAAAATTAAAATTTAATCGATAATGTCTTATCAAAGAATGTTTCAAAGGTTTATCACACCGGAAAATTGTTGATTAATTGGTATTAGTGGATTATAAAAAAATATATCTATGAAATCTTTTTCAAGTTTAAAATGATATTGAAAATTATTTCATTTAGTAATCTTAATGTGTAAGAATAAAAGGCTTAGCTCAAAAGAAAAACTTAATCAGAAGCCAACATGTTATCGTTATTATTAAATTTTTTTATTTATTTGATAACATTCATTTGTTTCTGGTATTCTTGATGACACAAATTACTGTATGGGGGTTAATTATGTTTTAAGTAGTTTTCTTTGGTGGGAATGATATAAAAATGTCTACCGTTTAAAAATTCTAAGATATCGGTTTCAATTTGGCTTTCTCTAATACTAATCGTTAAAGGTTTATATATTCCGACTTTCATTTATTTTAATTACTAGCTGCATGGCCCGGCGTTGCACGGGCTTTCTCTACTTTTATAAATTGTCTCTTCCCTTCACAAAATCAGCACTTCCATTATTCTTTTTCGAAACTACTTTGACTTTTGTTTCTTTCTCTCTGCTTAGCCTGGGCTTTTACCGTGTGTGTAGCTTAATTTCCTCTTTCTTTCATGACGTCAGCACTTTTGTGCGGGTGTGTGCGCGTACGATGAGAGTGATTGCTGTAATAATGTCATTAAAAAATTCCCTTTTTCAAATTTTTTTCACTATCAGACATGTTTCTTTTCCTTCGTTTACCCCCTGCATTGCACGGACATTTTTGAATGAATAACATATTTCCATGCAAATTTCTCTTCTCCTCTAGCTGTTAGCACTTCCTGTTGTGTGCATGATTTCTATATTAACGTCATTACATTCGTGTGTTGCCAATTTGGTTGTGGTAACAATAATAGGTTAATATCCAATACTTAAATCACAATATCTACAATCTTATAATCGCAATTAGTTTCCATCCACTTTCTTTTTGTTATCCTAATATTATAATCGCGGAAGTTTGTATGTATGGATGTTTGTTACTATTTCATGAAAAAACAACTGAACGGATTTTAATGAAACTTTACAACTATATAGCTTAAGCATCAAAATAACAAATAAGATATAATTTTTAAAGATATTGTGTAAAGTGTCCAAAATATAATGAGAAATGTCAAGTAAGTAGGAAAATATTCTGACGTCAACAAGCTATTCTGGCATGTGTTGCAAAAACCGTTAGAGTTACACGAATATAATCACTTATGCATAAAAGTCCAAAACAGCATATATCGATCTTTTATGTGTAAGCCATAAACGCAAAACATTAACAAATAAATAACAGCTATAAATATATTTTTCAAAAAATCGAATTCTTAATGATAGATATCAAAAATTTATAAAAATGAAAACAATATTTATTTATATAACATCAGGAAATACACAGTGAAGCGGATGGATAACGACTAGTCAGCTGTAATTTTGTACTATTTTGCAACTCTGATGAAACATGGGCTTAGCCAATAAAAGAAGAACAATAAGCTTTTCCTGACCAAATTGTCACGCTATTGGGTTGGAAGTAGGCAAGACGTAACGCTAAAGTGTACTGATTTTCAGGCAATGATTTAATTCCAAGCTTTATTTACTTTGGGGCTGATTACCTTTATATTAAAATCAGATGAATTGTAGCCCAAGCACAACCGTAGATTGATAATGCAAAAAAAAAAAAAAAAAAACATGTAAAAAAATTTTGTACGTAAAAAGAAATTTAACTTAAATCACACAATATTGGCAATCTGTTAATCCCAGTTAGTTTTAATTGTCATTTCCTTCAGTTATATTTTTTTACTTTTTTGTTTTCAATGGAATTTGCCAATACAGGAAAAGGGTACTTACGTATCGGCGTCACATCAACAAAATTTGCGATATCAAAATAATATATTCTTGTGTGTTTTATATGAAAAAGAAAAATGATTCAATCAAATTTTTGTGAAAAAAAGTGCCACTTTGGCTACGGTGATTATAACATGCAAGTATCAGGAAAAGCAGTAACCCTATTCTTTTTCAATGGAAGGAAATGTTGGTACTTGCGTTTTATCGCATCAATGTCAACACTCAAAAAAACTCGCCAAGTTAGCAGCCCTGATTCTCGCTTAGAATAAACTTGTGTTTGAAAATGTTTTTATTAAAGTTAAAATTTTTAAGGGCTTAATTTTTAAGTTTAAAGTCAAAGGAAAGAAAATATTTCACATTTTTTTGTTATATGATAGAAGATACAAATCCGAAAAAATGCCACCAAAATACTCAATCAATCAAAGACGTTTGGTTTTCTTCAGCGTATTGTCTTGTGATTATAACGTCAGAAGAATTGAACCTATTTCGTGAGTATTTTAGCTCTTTTTATTTACTATGTGATACTGATGCTCAAGCTCGCCATTGTGTCGTAGCTAGTAGATGTATTTACTGGCTGATCACTGATGGGAAGGCAGCGTTGAGTTATTTAAACAGTAGGATGTTCGTAAAGCCGGTGTCTTGGCTGGTCCATGTGCGAGTCTAAGCAGTTTCCAGAGTGGTCTGGGTGAGTCCAAGACTGAGTCTAAGCTAGTCTGTAAGTGAGTGTGCAGTTTCTTCTTTGTGTGTGTGTGTTTAAAAGTCAAATATTTCACGCCTTCATAGGAAGACACATGGTGTAGAATGGTTATTGTTGGATGTCACCGTGATTATTATTTGACCATTGGTCACGCCTTGTAGGGTGGAGATTGGCGTGGGAAAAATGTGCCTGTTTCTTCTTTGTCAGTTAGATCAAGGAACAGATTCGCCCTGGAACTTAAGTTTCCACATTTTCCTGTTCTAAAAATTTTCTCACGAGAAACTAAGTGACCAAAGTGATATCATTAGCTTCTTAAAAGGAAGTTGATACTTCTTTGAATACCGGCGCACTGATAAAAATATTGTTTGTTAAAATGTAATGCATTGACCAATAAAAAACCTAATACTTTATCATACAGCAAGGTGAATGTTAGTGCACTTGAACGCATTGAAAGTTTTGTATTATGTAGGCCAATAAGAAACTAAGTTATTCCACTAATTTACATGATAATAAGTTTCAAATGGTTAAACATTTTTCTCTGATAGAGTCAGCTATTACACATTCGAACATTTTCGCCAAACAGTGTGACTTACCAAAGAAAATGATATTTTAGTAGATTTGACATCATGAACAATTTTGGTCAGCTAAATGACAGACTTTTGTTTGACAAGCGCCAAGCCAATCATTTCACAAATCTTAATGATCGGTGACATATTTCAGATATATCCTGTAGGGTTACATGAATGCAATTGTAATAAGATATGCTAAATAAATAAATTTCTAAAATAGAAAAAAATGCGGTGTTTTTTTTTTTTTTGGGGGCTTTTTTAATAATATTCGTTATACATTGCTAATTCCTTTGGTTGATTTATCACGAAAATATCTGATTTCTCATCAGATCTCACAAATATTACACTAAGAACGCAATCGTTCCTTTATTTGATAAACTATTTACAATTTCCAACTTTAGTGGATTAATGACAAAAGTTTCCACCTAAAAATGCATGCGGTAACCTAGTGGTAAAGGTCACAGACTTATGGCTGGTACGTCATGAGTTTGGGCCTAGTAACGCTGAAGACCCATCGTGTAGAGGGGGTCGATGCATGTTAATCCTCTCGCAGTGCATCCCACCATTCCTATGGGCATAACTCAATATTTCTGCAGGTATTCATTTTCCGACTTATTATCTATGCTGCCCGTGATGTTCCTGTTTATGTTTTCATTTATGTATTTATATTCCTATTTTTTATGATCTAAGTCTATATTTCAAAATAAAAATTCTTTAACAATTTTTTTATATCTTTTAAATTGGAAATGTAGTTTAATATGTAGATTTGAAATAGGAAATGAAAAAAAACCCGCAATTTTTTAGCCTACTTTGTTAAAATAACTACACAGTGAGATGGTTAAATATGTCGATGCTCAAACATCCTCCCGTTGATTTGGTGTGAAAGTTAGGAGAGGTTTGTGCCAGCTCATTCCTCAGAACTTGACCATAGTTCAAAATTAAGATGACTGTTATCAATAGCCCTCGTGTATTTATTATAGTGTTGCATAAATATAACTCTTACTCACTGATTTCCTCTAAGAAAAATCGATCAGAAGTAGTTATTGTTAAGTTGTAAAGGCGCCTCCATTGGGTGCCCTTCTCCTTGATTATCAGCATGAGCTAGAGGTGTAGGTATAACGGAAGAACTAGAAGCAGCCATGATCTTAATTTGACTTCATTAAGATCTTAAAACATAAGCATCTAATTATCTAGATAATAGTAATATATGTGAGAGAATCTACGGTGGCTAAACATACAATATATATATATATAATACCGAAATAACGTAACTCGAACCAATATCAATAACTGACTTGCCTAAACTCAATTCCAATACTATCACATATCCTAATATTAAATAGTCACTCCTACCTTAATGTCGATCGATCAATCCAATCTTACTGAAAGTTGCGGATTTACTGGAGTGCAATAGTATGCACCTTGACTTAATGGTTATATGTCACGAATAACTTCTGTTCGCTGTCACTTATTCTTTCCAAAACCTCTTCACGCTTGAATCATTGATTATCATAGCATTCCTGAAATTGCCACGCCGCTTACTCTAATTTCTGATACTTAAATGCTTCCTAATTTGCATCTTTCCTTCACACTTCACTTCTTGGGTTTGGTTGGAAAAGAGTTGCCATTAGTTCTGGCCCAAAGGAACCCAAAGGATATGTTAATGAAAAGACGCGTGAGCCCGTCACAATGTGAAATAAAGATTCAAATAGTAAATACATCTAAAATCAAGACTAATGCAAGGATTCCGCGTTAAATCAGCTGCATTATAAAAGAATTTCAATTTATAATATATGCAACCTAGACTCAGTGAATTTCCATCAAATTAACAAACTAAAAACACTGAATCATCCTTGGTCTCTTTCTTTAATATATATTTCTCAACAGGTTTAAAAACAGCGATTTATTGCTGGTTAAATCATACTTGTAAGCAACACAATGGCTATCGGCAATTGACCCCATCGTTTTGAAGCACAGTCAACTATCGAGAGCAATACGTGAGTTCACTCCTTATTTACCAAACTTCCACACTACGCGAACAGGAGAACTTTAATCGGCATCAATCCTGCCACGCAGCCTTTCTTAGTGGTACTGACTAATCGATAACAACCATGATCACTCTGCTATAATGGCTTTTATAAAGAGAACATTAAATTTAATAAGAGAAAACTGAAAAATAAACCTTTTTATGTTTCCACGTATTTTTGTAATTTTGGGAACTAAATATGGGCATGCTGAAAAAATTACAAGGAGTAGAACACACTAAAAATGACGTAACGAAGTAAAAGTGAACCTCAAAGCTTGATATTTATAATTTAATAGAAAATTGGAATTTTATGCGAAGCAATATGATAAACTAATAAATACAGCCGGAAGCAAGACTTCGGCGATAATTTAATAAAAATTAATGCTTGTTTCTGTGAGAATAATTAATGACATTATTTTAAATATGTAATGTCACTTATTTAATCAGATTGGGGGACCACGTTAAAATCTCTAAATTCTTGCTGGGTGAGCCTGGTAAATAAATAGTTTAATTTAATAATGGTGTTTTATTCTTATAAAAATGGTTTCGATGTAATGCCTTTTCAATTAAATTTGTGAATGTACTCAATATCTTAAGTTAAGTATCAATGCAATTTACTATGGAATGTTTTTTCTTTAATGTGTATTTTTTAAAATAAACTTTTTGTATCAAGTTTGCAATTCAGTTTTACATGAATTCGAGTACTAACTTTATTTACTGAAAATAAAATTCATCGCAAAATGTCAACCAATGAACAAGACCAGATAAAAGCACTCATTGCTGTAAAATTTGCGCACCAAGAAGTAGGATTGGGATTGTTATGAAATTTAGTATGAAGGTACACGTGTCAGGCAGATATGTAAATGATTAGAAATGCAGTGTGATTGCACATTGGATGATGCCACTAGGTAGTGTTGAACTTTGTTCTTTTTGGATTGTACAACATGCGGAGCTTGTTTGCGTGTATTTAATCTGCTGCAGAAGTAAATTTTTTAAAAACGATGCCATTGCCTCACCATCGGAGACAATATGAACAGCTGTGATAGTAAGAGAGAGGGCGAATGATTGGGATGATAAGATCCGGGTGGTCAGCTTGATGAGTAAGCTCGCCACTTAGGCCGTTCTGTCTTTAGTGTAAGGAGGTGTTGGGAATATTGGTCAATAGAGAGGTATGTTACACATTGACCACGCTAAGAATGCTCTAGATAGATTAATAGTCAAGAAGATCTTCATATCGCTCGATACGCACACATAGCATCAATCGTCTCATTGTCCGCTATCTATACTTAGGCAGCTCTTTTACCACGAATCCCTGTGACAGTCCATACCATTGCAAGGCGCCTAGGTGAAGGACAGTTGCGATCGTGGGAACCATTTGCTTACAGCCATTGATACCCAATTACCTTCGCATCCGTTTGGAATAGTTATTTTAGAATTCTTGATTCTCGAGAAGAGAATGAATTTAAATAGAATCAGGTCATTTTCAGGAATGAATCCCAGTTCAGTTTGGGCACACATTTGCGCGCGTGTGAAGGTCTGAATCATGCCTGCACTGCATATTGGCACATCGCTACCGCTACTGGTGTGATGGCATGGGAGGCCGTCGTATCGATTAACGGTACTCATTATTGATTCCGGGGACCACACGACAGTCTAAAGGTATGCTTGTGATATTCTTCAGCCCCATGTGTGGCCACTTATGGCAGGGTTTTCAGGAGCCATTTTTCAACTGGTCAGTGCTCGCCCACACACAACACTCGAAATATTTCTTCCCTTGTCACCATTTGTCTCCATACCAATTTAAATGTCATTGCGGTTGTTTGATCAAACCATAGATAGCTCTGAATAGTGTCAATTAAAAAAAACACGAACCGTCAAATTCGGCATATAAAAACATTAAAACATTCGGCATTTAAACACAAAAAATAAAATCGAAATTTATGGGTACGCGTTATACACCGAGTATAAAAGTGAGATCTTTAAAAATAAAAAATAAATCAATAAAAAGTTGAGCACATAGAAAAAAATTAGACTTCTACAAGTATTGAAATATTGTTTATATTTAAAGAAATGTCACTCCTTATGAATTTAAATGGTTGTAATTTTTTAAGTATATTATTTTTTTCATACCTTGCAATAATACCACGAAAAAATGACTTCAAAACATAAAGCATTAGATATATACATTTCAGCGTTTTTCGTAAAAAAGGGGGCGCGCTTTACATGCGAGCATACCTAAAAATTTAAAACAAATGCAGCTCGAAAGTACAGGTCGAGTTATACGGCGGGGAGCGTTATTCGCCGGATTTTAATGTATATTTTAACAACAGTTAAATAGGTTCTTCAGTATGCAAAAATACATATTTTTACCGTCCATACCCTTCGAGAACATTTATAAGTAACCCGGATTATATTTCATCTTGAATTTTTCAGCAGCTTATAAGAGAAGTCAAAAGCAGATGCGCTTCACAAAAACAAAACGAAAAAAAAAAGAAAGAAACAGAAAACAGTGAAACTCCAAAAATGTATTGTTATCTCAGTAATCGAGTAGAATAATTTAGTTAAGGTTACTTTGACTGATTTTTAATTTAAAATGACAAAAAGCTAGTTTTCAACATAAGAGCTATGATTTAATAATAAAAATACTGAAACTTCATAAGAAAAAATTAATCTGTAAAAATTAAAACACGCAAAATGGTATAGTGAAATAAATTAATGGAACAAGTTGATCAAAGATATATATAGAAAGAAACTAAAATTAAAAAATGTGTTAATTTTTACCATACCTATGCATATTTCTGAAATTTGTATGTTTTCATTATTTCTCTCTACTGCACTGATGTGGATTACCAATAATAATAAATAAAATTTTGGTAATTTTTTGTAAGCTAATCTAAAACTTTTCACTCAGTAATTTATTTTATATTCAACATAACAAAAGTCAGATCTTTTTTAGAAACGCACATACACACGTATTCTTAAGAGCTCACAGGACTCTTAAATTGCAAAATTTTCAAGTTTTGAAAAATATATATATATATGTATGTATTAAAGCCTCAATCTCTTTCTGAGTATTTTGGTACCAAAAATTGTGTTGATACTGAGAAAACTTCCGAAGTTATTGAAAAATAAGAAGTGAAATTTAAACGCGAAAACTCTATCTCTTTCTTATCTTTAACTTCATTTTAAGCAAAAAAAACGATTTTAGCTTCTGCGTAGAATTTTTATATCAATTTTTATGATATCAATTCGAAATTTTATTCACGTAATCAAAATAAGGCTATGCATAACTTATACATCAATTTTCAAAAAAAAATTAATGAAATTTTTTTATATGAATTTTAATTCATTTTTTTTCTTAAAATTTTTAAATTTTTATTATAATTGTACTTAAAAAAAGACTGTTTTTTCCTCTAAATTTTTTAAAAGTTAGTATAACTTCAAAAGTGAACATTTTTAAATCAAGTAAAATTAATTTTGTAAATTTTGCTCAATTTTCTACTTTAGAGTTCTGCGCAGTATAAAATACTGATTTTCATATTGTTGAAAAATTGTCTAATTTATATTTTTTTATACTTTTTTAAATCTTATCTCAAATTCTCTGAAAATTTGAGAAATAATGTAAATATATATGGTTACCACATGTGGTAAAACGTTCAAGCTATCGGTTTGTTTTATTGCGGAGTTACATTGGTTTGTGTGTGAAGATTAAATAAGAAAGTTTTTTTTTCAAATGCACGTATATCTGTTAAGAATCCTGTGAGCCCTTAACTCACTAAAAAAGAAGACGACTGAATTATTTTTTTTTTATCTCTGAACAGAATGAAACGTTTTCTCTGTGAAACTTTAGAATAGCTGTCAATTAAAACGTCATTGAATACAATTTCATTATTTTTATTAAAATATAATGTAGTAGAAGCAGCTCAACCTTTTAATGGGGGTAATAGTAATAAATAGTTTATTCTTTATGAAAGAATAATCTTAAGAGGTAATTAATGGAGCTAATTAATTGAGAGTTAAAGTAATTCCAAAATTTAAGATTATGAGTATAAATAAGTTAGCATATAATATGTAACAAATTATATTTTAATATTTTGAAATATTTAAAACTATATATTAGTTTTACGCAAACAATCAGGTATATTTTTTGTTATATTAGTTTAAATAGATCCTCCCCCCCCAAAGTTTAATTTACATATTAAAATAAAAAATAAAAGAAAAACTTCAATTTTTTACATATAGACATGATGGTTATAAATAAGTTTCCAAAATAAGTAGAATCATTCAACTGAAACACACATGAGGGGATTCCCTTTAAATTCAATATGGGCTCTATACACCAGATTTACTCTATTACAAAATGTACAACTAGGTGGCACTTTAGATTGAAAAACGGAAGATTTAGCAAAGGAACTGATGAATAGGTAATGTATACAAAATTTGAAATTCTGTGGTTGGTTTTTAATATAACATTTAAATAAAGGAATCATGTACATTCGAAGCACGGTAAACAAAAGGGAAATTAATATTACGCCTTAAATGACGTTTGCAGAAATAGGTTCAATATTATCATATTTATGGTGGCGTTCAAGAGGTGTTACGTAAATGTCTTACATACGCACAGATGATAAGATGTTGTTTTCCAATAGCTTTGCATACTCGTTGTTGCTAAGTCATTTCCACCAAAGAAGTGATGACTTCCCAACGGTCGCGTAGTTTCTAGTGGGAAAGTACCCAAGTGAGAACGATTCCGACGCAAGTAAACCTTTGACCTCCCTTTATCGATCACGTCAATCTCCAGCTTCAAAATCTACCACATGTGGGGTAACAAGGACCAATGGCCGAATAATAATCCCGCTTACATGCAATTAGAAATGATTCTGCGTCAAGTATCGCTTTGGAAGGTGTGATATATTCCACATTTATCGAGACTGAAAAAAAACCCAGACTCTCCAAGAAGCTCTAACAGATTCATTTCCAGATTCGCTTGAACTCTCTCAAACCCTTCTGTCGAACCTTTCAAGGCTCTAGTGTAACACGAGCATCATGTCGTTTTAACGTATCCTTCACATTAGTAGTCCGGTCTTGCCATCACCTTATCAGTGTTGCTTCTCTTCAATGTAACCAACACCGTGCATGTAGGTCTGACTTATACGGATGTTTCATTTCGAGACTCTTGCTGCTTCGGCACTTTTGAAAAGTTGTTATATATATATATATATATATATATATAATTACACATATCTCACTTTAACTTTTCACAAATAATCAGACAATTCATTTGCTACCACATGCGTGTTTACCTAAATAAGAATCAATCGAAAATACCAGAAATAAACCTGTAATAAGGGTGTATTTTTTAGAGGTATAGAGCTTTAAATTGCAATAAAACAACGATGTATTATTCGATTGACATGAATTTTTATTATTCGAAAGATAATCTTGTGGCATTACATTTTAAATATGATTTCTGGCATATGATTGCCACGACGGGCTCGAATGTAGTCCGATCTGGACGTCCAATTTTTGATGACTTTTTCCAACATTTGTAGCCGTATATCGGCAATAACACGGCGAATGTTGTCTTCCAAATGGTCAAGCGTTTTTGGCTTATCCACATAGACCAATGACTTTACATAGCCCCACAGAAAATAGTCTAGCGGTGTTAAATCACAAGATCTTGGATGCCAATTCACAGGTCCAAAGCGTGAAATTAGGCGATCACCAAACGTGTCTTTCAATAAATCGATTGTGACACGAACTGTGTGACATATTGCGACGTCTTGTTGGAACCGCAGCTCCTGGACATCATGATTGTTGAATTCAGAAATGAAAAAGTTAGTAATCATGGCTCTATACTGATCACCATTGACTGTAACGTTGTGGCCTTCATCGTTTTTGAAGAAGGATTCCACCAGCCCATAAAGCGCACCAAACAGTCAGTTTTTTCTGGATGTAACGGTGTTTCGACATACACTTGTGGATTAGATTCACTCCAAATGCGGCAGTTTTGTTTGTTGACGTAGCCATTCAACCAGAAGTGCGCTTCATCGCTAAAATAACTCGCTTACGAAAATCGGGAACAACGGCAATCTCGTTTTGGGCCCATTCGACGAATCTACGCCTTGCTTGATGATCGTTTTGATGAATTGTCAAACCAAACTGAGAATAAATCACTTGAGAGCTGTTCAATCGGTCACCATCTTGGAAAGTAATGCCAACTTAAACTTCTATACCCGGAAGAAAAACACTCTTTACATATGTTTGTAATACGTTGACGTCATTTTGGAGCAGTGTGGTTCCTAAACTTTTTTTAACTCAAAGACACCTTTTTATAGTCAAAATCTGTTCATGGACTCCTTTTATACAGTCCAAACTTATTCACGGACCTCTTTTTCTAAGCAAAAGTTTCCCATGGACCCCCAAGTAAGAGAGCTGCATAAATAACAAATTTAAAAAAATGTTGAATCATTATTTATTGAATTATAACTTTTTTGTTTAAAATAAAATAAAATAAATTAATGACTTAGATGAATTTGATAAGATGTTATGAGTGTATTTATGTATGTCTCAATGCTTGTGTGTAGTAGCCTCAAACCCCCATGAGCACTAGTGTTTAGTCGGTTTTTTTTTTTTTTTTTGAGTAATGAGGTTTTTTACAGCACTGAATCTACGTTCTACCAAACTGAAAGACGGGAAAATAAAGTTGTCAACAACTTCTGTGCAATAACCCATAATGCAGGATATAAAATGGAGATCTGTTTTTGTGGCTTCAGTATTTGTGGTATAATTGTTCAAACATTATGGACAACAATACAACAGTAATTTGACAACAAAAATCTCATTTGAGGATGTTTGAATAAAATTCCCCTGTCTTAGTATGGATTTCTCTGTGTTTGGGATTTGAGTCAGTTCACGTGTAAAAGGGTTCCTCGTCGGAATTATGCAACTGAATTATTGTAATTTGTTTAAATTTCCGTAAAAATGAAAAC
The DNA here is from genome assembly GCA_019973935.1 of Trichonephila clavipes. Taxonomy (NCBI): domain Eukaryota; kingdom Metazoa; phylum Arthropoda; class Arachnida; order Araneae; family Nephilidae; genus Trichonephila; species Trichonephila clavipes. The sequence goes on from BMAU01020187.1 coordinate 906,633, forward strand.
GGATCAATTTTTTTTATTTTGTATTAAACCATGCGTGGACCTCTGATATTGATCTGGGATCCACAAATCAAATTTAATTTTCCACAGACCCCATGAATAATTTCGGGTCCGTGGGGGTCCATAGAGATCACTTTCGGAATTCCTGTTCTTGAGCGAGTTATTTACGACAAATCTTGTAACTTTGAGTCCCTGCCAAGTGACGAAATTAACTGAAGAAATGCATCAATTGTTTGTTATTATTTAATCATTAGATGTCAGTTAAAGATGTAACATATATATATATATATATATATATATATATATATATATATATATATATATATATATATATATATATATATATATATACACTGCTGGACAATTGCTAAGGACGTATAACACTATCATCCATAGCAACCACAAAATGAAAGGAAGCAAAATGTGGAAAATTAGAATAAGTGCGGGATATTAGTAAAAGAAGTATGAGTATGCAAATTTTTTCCCACGTCTGTTCATCACTTGATAGCGTTCATAAGAGCTTTAAAGGTTTTGACGCGTGTGGACAGTTGTTGTTTCAAGTCAAAGTTTTACAGGAAAGATTTAATAGACGAACTTTAAATTTTTGGCATGTCTTCCCGACATCACATAGATGATTTTATGCGTGGCCGAATTATTGGAGAGATCGAAGAAGGGCGAAAAATAACAGATGTTGCCAGGGAGTTCGACATCGCTCAAAGTGTTGTTTCGCGGCTGTGGAAGTCATTTAAAACTACTGGAATGTGTAGTAGACGGCACGGGGAGGTCGTGTTAGAAGTACGACGCCTGCAGAAAACAGATATATCGTCCTATCAGCAAAACGGAACAGGCGCACCACAGCTCAGCAGGTGGCAAATCAGTTTCTTGCTGCCTCAGGAAAGCAGATCTCCCGAAAAACTGTTGCCAGACGTTTGAGGGGAGGAGGACTACACGCACGCAGACCTGTTGTGTGTGTCCCATTGACCAGACAGCACCGTACTGCCCGTTTTCAATGGTGTCGTGAGCATCACAATTGGACTGAACAGGACTGGGCATGCGTACTATTCTCAGATGAGAGTAGGTTCAGTCTGTCATCGGATTGTAGACGCCAACTGATCTGGCGCGAGAGTGGTACAGCTTATCATCCAGAAAATATCCAGGAAAAGGACCGATATCCGACATGCAGTATCATGGTGTGGACCGGCATCATGATCAATGGCCGCACGCGCCTACATGTGGTTGCGAATGGGACTGTGATGGGCCAACGATACATTGATGAAGTTCTACTTCCTCATGTTCGTCTTTTCCGTGGTGATAAATTTGTTTTTATGGACGACAACGCAACATGTCATCGAACACTCGCTGTTCAGGATTGTCTAGACAGCGAGGGTATTCAACGTCTCCTATGGCCAGCGCGATCTCCAGATCTAAACCCCATTGAAAATTTGAGGGATGCTTTGGGGAGGCAAGTTGCTGGTCGAAACTATCCTCCGACAAACAAGAACACCCTCATCCGTGCACTCACAGAGGAATGGGTTAAATTGCCTCAACAGCTGCTGGATAATGTTGTGCAAAGTATGGTCCGACGTGTGGAATGTTGCATTACACTCCTCGGTGGACATATCCCGCACTGATACCTTTCTTTAAGGTGTCTGCTGACTTTTAGATGCATTGTTCCATTTCTCCGTACGCAGATCAAGTGAACATTTTTTTTCTTTCAGATGTTTCACAGCTTTTGTACTTTCCAGAACAATAAATATTATTTATTCTAATGTCTGAACAGTGTGGCAACTATATTTTATCCTACTAGGCCTCATGTCTCGCTTAATGTTATGCTACATAGCAATTTGTGATCCGTCCTTAGGAATTGTCCAGCAGTGTATATATATATATATATATATATATATATATATGTACATATATATATTTAAATATATATATATATATGTATATATATATATAGAGAGAGAGAGAGAGAGAGAGAGAGAGTTAATTTTTCAAAAAGACATATTGCTTTGCTCTTAGTTCTATATTTAATAAAAGCGGTAATTGAAACTTTATTTTATCGTGGCGTAATGGAGAATGTTAGGACCCGTCTCCCCACTGAAAGTCAGGTTTTACCTTAAATATTTTATAAATTAGGTTAATACGTATTTTGCGTTAATCAGGCCTTGGGCCCTTAGAGTCCTCTCCCCCGTGATGCGGGGGTGTACGTTATGCCACTGAGATGTAGACTTTTCAAAATCTCTGTTCATTTGTTATAAACAGTCTACCGACAATGCACATTCAGTTGCTTTCTCACAACGCTCCAGCAGCCAGCGCTTGCATGAAGACGAAACTTTCACTCAGAGTGTCATTATCAATAATTTGATAAATTATGAAGACGGACAAAAAGAACTGGATTCTTAGAGAGTAGATAAAAATATGCAGAAATTCAGCTTTCTGACAAATTCGAAAAGCATTTTTTTAAAAATAGATACCAATTAAGAAAGGAGTATAAAATTCAAAAAAGGGCTTCAATGAATAGCTGGTTATCGTGGCATTTACAAGCAACTGACCACCCGACTTCCGTCACAAAAACTTACCTTTTACTTTATGTTGCCAAAAAATAAATCAAATGAAATTGCATCTTCAAGTGACGAAAGCGATTTGGAACTTATTTATTACAGGGATTTGGATTACGATGAGTAGCAATGAATTATGTATGTGCATTTTGAAAACTTATCCGTATATACAATGAGAAACTATATGTTTTTAAAATGTTCAATGTGTAATAGTTAATTATTTATTATGTTACGGAAGTAATCTTACATAAATTTCGTAAATAATTGACATATTTTATAAATGTGACTTTTTTTTATACTGTCCCTATCCACCGCATAAAAAAAGTTTTTTGTAGAATTTCCACGAATTAGTTTGTTTTATGTAAGAATTTATGAAATTTTTGAATATATTTTTTGTGCGCTTATTTTTATGCGGTCCCTATCTATAGCACAAAAACAAGCTCAACTGTATACGGAACCAGCTTCTTTCCTTTCATGTTATAAATTACGAAAAAATTCTTTCATGTACCTAAGTGTAATATGCTGAATTTTTTTATCTTACTTTCAAGTCATTTAAACTTTAGTATTATTTTCTAAGTTATCACCTTCTATTATACATTTTTTCTTCTTATCTTTAAGGAAATAATTTTAAAAAAGTATATATCAGAAGCAATTAAGAAAAATATATGCCTTCATAATTACCTATCTTCAAAAATAATGGATCCGTTATTCGATATAAAATTCCAGTTCATAACAGCGTCGTAAAATTAATGAACCCTTTAAGTTAAACTTATTAGGCTTTTCTTGCAATTTTTAATTATTATTAAGTGGAACGGAAAAAATTATTTTCTTAATTATTTTACTATTAAAAATATCCCTTAAACAAAATAGTTAAACATGAACCATATGTTTTTTAATTTTTTTTTATAATTTTTAAAAAGATATATAACAAGTGCGTTTACTATAAAAAGATCATAAAATATATAATTATCAGCAACACAAAATGAACCAGAATAGCATTAATATAAAAGTTAAATCATTACTTAATAAAGCGTTAAGATAACAGTGGATTACCAAAGTTAGTAATAGTGGTAGTAATGAGGATAGTAAGCCACCGTTATATATATATGTATCTATATATTATAAAATTAGATTATTATTTTGTCTGCTAGGATTAAACTTGTTTGCGTTTTAGAGTTTGTTACAGCTTTATATAAAATCACCTTTATAAAATTTTATTAAAATAAAAGAGAGTATTGAAGTGTATAAATCAGTTTAAAAGAAAATCATTAAAATGTAAATTATCAAACTATTTTTTAATATCATTAATGCGATATCTTTCTTGAAGAAATAAAAGTGATAACGAAATAAAAGCCAGTGTTCTGTCTAACATTAACACTCAAATAGAGTTTGTAATTATTTTTAAATCTCCGCAACCTTCATCAATGGTTTGAAAGAATCATTAGGTAATTGAATTGATTTGATTAAAATATTTTATTTATATCTATGTATAAGACTGTGTGAAGGTCTCCTTGGACCTCACTTTGAGAACGAGAATAAATAGGAGTCATGTAAGAACCAGAAGCCATTTCTATAAACAACTTTCTTTATTTGGTTATCTTATCCAAATAGAATAAAAGACTTATTGACAAATTTTTCTACTAGTATTATGAGGTTTTAAAGATAATATCCTTTAAATTAACTTAATTAATGATCAAATTAATTAACTATTAAATAACAATCACGCAGAGATTACCACGAAAAGAGATCCCAGAGTTATATTTAATAATGTTCCTATTGAACATTTATCTTTAATCTCACTCTTAAAACTTTAATGAGACTTTAATTATAAATCAATAATTACCAACGGAATCTCAACTCCTCTTGAGAGTAAATTATCTCCAACAATAAATCTTCAATTTAACTTTACTATATCTTTCTGCTTCAATCTCTATCTCCTACGGCTCTAACTTTACTATTTCGTTTGACTTAAATACTTTATCTAATCTACATAACAAGGAATCCTGTCCGCTTTTTTTGGAGTTGATTGGAAATAGGTAGGGAATTAAATTTCCCTAAAAAGGTCGACTCAGAAGGTTAGTGATAAAGTTCCGTATAGATTTGTCACAACTGTAAAAGTTCCTCCTCTTGACTTTAACAGAACTGCTACGGCCACCTAGTGGAGTGTTGGTATTAAGAAATCCTTCATTCATTCCTCTGTGTTGTTACCGTACGTGTGTGTGCAGAAATTTGTTATAAGTATTCATGCGATATGATTTATCATTGTGCTATGAACACAAAAATATAAAAAGGTTTTGCGAAAACATTTTCAGAGCTTCCAAACGCGTCACGCATTTTGGAGCAGTCCAAATGCTTCAAAATGCAGGACGTCAAAAGACGTTATTTTCTTACTGGTCAATTTAATGTTTTTTGTGTGAGTTAATTGTAGAAATAATTTTTTCTAGTCGATTCCAAAGAAACCATCGAGCCTGTAGTTATAAATCATGACCCAAACTTTCTTAGAAATAAAACAAACCTTGAACTTTTATTGTAAATGTAACAAAACAGTCATTTTTCAATGGATCCCTTCACATCTCGGTATCGACGGTAACGAAAAGAAAGACTTATTACCCGAGAAACACTTAAATCCATATGTCAACAAACTACTTCCTTCAGAATAGCTTAACCCATTATATGCCAAAACTCTATTACTTATTTTTGTTCAAAACACATACATTTATATGATAACATGGATGGAATATGAAAGGAAAAACCATCTGTATAGAAACTACAGACCGTCCCCTTTTTGGGACATTGATCAAATACGCTATCAGAATCTCCAATATTATTGGCAATGCAAGAAACTATAACAAACACCATGGGAGACAAAATAAATTGAGTTTGTGTTTCTATAGCGCGTACAACGAAACAAAACACTTATCATCGACACCAACATGGCACATATCACACACTTTCGTCGTTTTTTTCTTACAGTACTCACATCTCTTCTCTGTTTCAGTTGATACGATGAAGTGATAGCCTGAATCAAATCGTACATATGTGCTAACCCATCCTCACTTCAGTTTGTTTCCTTGAGGTCCTCGACGTTTCAAAGTTGATCCTGCTTTCTTTGAGAGGTATAAAAGAACTATTCTTCGTCGATCATCCAAACGTTAGATAGCTTATCATCTGGATTGGTACTTTGGTATGCACTCCATGTGCTTATCGCACAAATATCAATCATCTGGGGAATCAGTGACCACCACCACCATTTCTTTGACCTTATTGCACCATTTCTTTGACGCTCGATTCTGATAACACATAGGAATAAAATTGTGTTATAACACCGTTCTTTAATTGGTATGCATAAAATATTTTAATCTTGCATTTACTTTAGGAATTCTACATATAATCAACTGAATGTCACATGGACATTTAAATATTCATGTAACAATCCCATCCACATAAAAATATTTCTCTCAGCTGAAATATAGCTCCTACAGCAAGCTTACAATGCTGCCAGGTGCAAAACTAAGAAAAGTACCCGAATTTATTCATTTTCAACAGTACACAAATTGTTGATAAAAGTTTTTTTTATTAGTTTTGTAACTTTTATAGAGAAGTCAGTACAACATTTAGGTTTAACAATGAAAACGAAAATTTCCTTGCTTCTCCTGCTCATCTTCTGGACTGCTGGGGCATTTCCCTGCGACAGTTGTATGAAGAGCAAGACCTGGTGTGTGACACTATTACTCTGAAAGGTCAAATGGACTTCGTGTGGGCTTTTCTGCTTCAAGGGGATTGGAAACAACAACAACAACAACAAAAATAAATTCGTTCCAAAAAAGGGACAATGGTAAATAATGGGTTAAAAAACCATTTTTTGTCACTTGGCTACTGGGCACGACTGTCTCCTAAAATATTCTTCAGTGTTTAAGACCCCAAACAAGCTTGGTACTCATTTATCGACCCAATGTAAAGGGGATGAAAGGCAGAGTCGACCTTGCCCAGCCCGTTAATAGAACTCAAGACCTGTGGTGTGGAAGCACGATAAACTACCACTCGACCCTATTCGGTGAAAAATAAAACTTAATGTTAGACTCTTATATAATTCTATAAAGAATGAGGGAGTCCAAACTTTTTTTTCATGTAAACTGTTTAGACGGAAATGGTTAATTATGAGCGTTTCACAAGTTCCATAAATTAAAATTAACCGTTATAGTTTACATAAATTTTTAAGAGTGCAAAAGGTTTATTTAGGCTGCACGAATTAATTTTAAAAGGAATACGGTTACGAAAAAGTAGTACAAATCTATCTAAAGTAGGGTTGGTTACCTTAGATATTGTCAAACACAACAATGTATTGGAAGCCAATTCCACAATTCGTTGTTATAAAAATGTATGGAAAATTACAAGACTTATTTTTGCATTTGTAATTTATATATATATATAATTTTTCCTGAGAACTTTAAAAGCTAGAGCGGCATCTATCCAAACCACGGGTCCCTTTCTGTATTTCCAGATCGCCCCTGACTAAGCCGGCTCTGCTGTAGTAAGTGAAAATGCCGTATTTTGTTTGTCAAGATCATTTTATAGTAGACTGCATTTTTCATGTATTTTAGATGGTCTTTTTATATTTTCTACATCAATATCTTAATGTCTGAATTTAAAATTACATAAATTTCTTGACATTCGCATCAATGACCATTATAATTTTTATTAGTATATGAATGTGCCGTCAAACTATTACATGACTATTATTAACATATTATTTTAACCATTTAATTAATATTAAGTATAACACATAACGCACACAAATTTTCTGAACTTTAAAATAAATATTTCGAAAACTACTTCAGATGTACTCAAAATTTTTTTATTCCTACGCTTTAGCTTCTCAGTTTTGCTTCTATGTAAAACTTTATTGTATATTCATCATTTTTTTAGTATATTTTTTGCTTTTAGCATGCAGTTTTCAACTAAATTGTATGAAATTTTCGAAATATATTAAAAAATACTAAAGAAGCTATATCTATAAATTTGAAATTTATATTATACTCAAAGAATTGCTAGAACTTATGGTAAATAATTTTTAACTGCGCGATACATTTTTTTTCAAAATTTCAAATGGAATTTCTAACATAAAATATCTAGCTTTATAAGGTCGAGATTTCAAAAAATATCCAAATTTAAATTTTTTATTCAGTTAGCCTTTAAAAAAAGATAAATGTTGAGGTATTTTGCATAAATAGATATTTTTGAATAATAATCGAATGTTTTGAATAGCTCGAACTTAAAATTGATTTTTATGTTTATTTATATGCATAAATGTCTACTGTAAATGTTTCCGTATATTTTTGATTACCATTTATTCAAACATTCAAGTTATAAAGAAAATGTAAAAAAATCTGCATTCATGTTGTCTTTTATGTAAACTGTAGTTCAAGCACTTAAAATTCAAATATAATTCGGTGTATTTTAACAATATATAACTAGGTACTGTACGTATACTTTCCTGAACACTTGGGCTTTGAAATAAAAAAAAAAGAACTAATAGATCTTAATTAGTTTTTTTTTCGTTATTATTTTTATCAAAGTGTAAGAAAATGTTTCAAATTATTTGACGAAGTTTAAGTTTATTCATTTTTAAGGGTTGGAAAGTTGAAAGGTTTTCAAATTTTAAAGTGTTGGGTGTTTTATTAATTTTTTTGGCATCTTATAATGAAATAATAATGTTTCAAAAAGTGAAAGCATTGATTAAGATAAGAAAAATGAAGCGAAAGAATATACTTAAAAAAAGATAATTTGTCTAACTATATAAAATAGCAGATTGCCTTGACACGACCCAACTTGTTACAGTTTCAAATTAATATGAAACCAAAAGGGAATTGTAACATATTTTACTTATGCGTTGGGACTTTTTAAAACTTTTAAAATACAAACTAACAAACAAACACTTCCTGGTGTCTAAAGAAATTTCCCCCCGATTTTTTACAATTGCTCCAGGATCAAATCACGGGGTTCCCTGCGAGCCATAAAACTTCCTATGAGTGTTCTGCTGTGTTGCTTCCACCGTCTCTAATTATCTTTCAAGATGTTAAACCTGTAAAAGGGAGAAAGGATTTTAGAAAAGTACGATTCAACCACTTTTGAAAATGTTACTTGAAGGCAAAAAAACCCGTGCGGTGCATTTTCGAAGCATCTTTACAATGATGGAATTTTCCGTGCTAACCGCTTGGAGGGTTAATGGTTACCACCATTCGTCATTGCCCAGCACTAGGGGATGTCTCTTTGTATGACCGTTACAGGCGCGCAGGGGACTTACTGGTTTCATGACTTTTCTTGTTACGCCTCTTATGTTCTTGTTATAATGTTTGTGCTTTTTCATTCCTTGCCGTGGTGAGTGATCTTTTTTTTGTCTAGACCATTGGAAATAAAACAAAAAAAATATTTTCTAAAAAAAATAACATTTAGGAAATATTATAAGTATCTCGCTAGATCAGGGGTGGTCAATGTTTGGTAGAAAGAGTGCAATTTTTCAGGCAAACCAATAATTATGCGTTCTTGTTCCGAATTTTCGAACAAGTGAAATTCATGAAAAATATTACTTTTAGGCTTATTATGTAATTTTTACGCTAAGAGCACACTTTTAATGCAAACCTAATTAGTGTCAATTTAAAAATAATATAATAAGTGAGACCAAAATACAAACTGTTAATCAGATCAGTTAATTTTGAACGCTATTTTGATTTTGTGAGTGTGTTACGTTCATAATAGAAAACATTTGTTTCACAAATGTATATTGATTCAACTCTAAGACAATATATAAAAGCCAAATAGTGTAAATTTGAAAAATTGCTTTTTAAAACAAAATTTGCAATTCAATACAATTACTTATACTTGTATTTCAGCTTAGTATTGTGCTGTAGATTATAATTTGGATTTGGATTTCACGTGAGAAACAAATAACATTTTGCAAAGAAATTGAAAAAGGGCATGAGAAAAAAAATATAATTTTTTTTATCTCATCTTGAAAATTATCAAACCTAGCACTAAAAAATTCCGGCAAACATGGGTATAAAATTTTTAAATCTGTCACATCTAGGAGCATTATTAACTTTGGTAGGTAGTTCCTACATTATTTAGAAATAAACTAAATATTTTCTCCAAAATCACAAGATAAAAAAAGCAAAAGTTAATTAATAAAAGAAGGTTTGTGATCATCAAGGAAGAAAAAAAATACAAACTTTTGTTTACATAATCTTAAATTTAAACTATTTAAGTACCCATAATATTGGATAGAAATGGTAAATCACATAGACAATCTTTTTTTAGAATAGTAAGTACTCACAGAGCAGAACAGTGTTTCCTTCGAATGTTTTAAAATGCGCTCCCTCAAATTTCAAAATCTCAGGAGCGAAAACAGCTTTGGATAGCCAACTTGCACAACGATGTCGATTAAATTCGTAGCACGATAAATTTCTTTGCAAGTCTCTCTCTCACACACAAACATTTAAGTGTATTTGCAATAAATTTATTTCTTTTTTGGAGTTTTCTCCTTAAAAATCGATTTTCATATAAAGCTCCCGGTATAGAAATATTATGAGTAGTGAAAGTTGTACACGCGTTAGCAAAAATGCGTTACGATGTGTTCTGCGCATGCGCCAAATCACTGTTAGAAGAAAGCAGGTACTTGAGTAATTTAGCGGTACCTTAATAAGCCAGTATCAGGTGTGACCATTTGTGTGGTGGTCATGTTACTGGGCTTCGGATCCATAGGTTCTACACCCTGTCGAGGCACTGTCACTTTTTGTTCAATACGCATATGTTTTAAAGGAAAAAGTAATCGATTTAAATAATATTGTACTTTATTTTAAAATTTAACATACTTAATATTTAAAGTTCTATTAAAGGTTGTTATTTTTACGTCATTTAAAATAACTGGGACGTTATACTGCTTTCAACTTTGTATTTTTTATTTTACATTTAAAAAAAAGAGGAAATTTTTCTGCATCCATAGATGCATTATTTATGAAAATGTGATACACAGAACGCTAGAAAACTGCATATTAAAATTGTAAGCAAATGCGATGTATGATTCAGGTACACTTTCTTCAAAATCCATTTTGTATATAATATGTATTGTAAAAAACTAACTTTTCTATGCAAATAATGTAATTTTTCTGTATTATATGTTCAAATTTAGTGAAAATTCTGCATTTTTTCTGCAAAAATTACGGAAAATTTAAATTGTTAGTTACAAAATTAAAAAAAAAAATTGGTTTTTGGAATGTTAATTATGTTTAGTTTTACGTTCATAAATACTCAGTGAAATTCTTAAATTATAAATAAAGTGTATTTAGTACAAATTGGATCTTCAGGATTATTCTAAATTAAGTGCACATCTTGTAAAACGGACATTTCGTTTTTCTTAACTGCTAATCGTTAACATTTGAATACTCATGAGTAACTATGTATATGTTTATAACTATGGGTTTTACTTTAAAAAAATATTCATATATTTGAGTAAAAATAGAGGTTCTTTTGTTACAATTTTTAAAAACAGAGTTCCATTTAAATAAGACATCAAATTAACTTTTTAAATTAATCAAAGACATTTTCTTTGTGTATCTTTATAACAATAAAATATCTATAAGGAATTCTGTAATATCCCGCAATGATGATGTTCAAAGTGAAGTAAAAATACTAAAACTTATTGACATAAATGTTTGGTATTTTAAACAGAAGAAGGTGTGAATTGTTGACAACACGTGTTGATGAAGTTTAGAAAGAGTGATTAAAAAAGACTTCTAAATAATCTAGAATTTTAAACTAACAATTTAAAAACTGAGAAATGACGCAAACTAATCCAATTAATTATGGTATGACTTTATATTATATTAAAAAATATTATTTTACAAATCATAGATGAAAATATCTTTATTTGCGATTTTCTCAAAATGCATTCTTTGTTCATTCCGGTACTACTTTTCTCAATATCTACTTTACCTATATTTCTGATATTTTACATATTATATGATCCACAAATTTTCAAAAAAAGTTAATGAATTCGTTTTCAAATAAACATTCACAAATTTTAGATGTAGCACAATTTCTGCGTAAAATTTAAAGGAAATTTGAATCACTAAGTTTTTTAGATTTTTATAATTTTTTTTAAAATTTCATTTAATTTATTTTATAGATTGTTATTTTTTCAAAAAATCTAAAATTTTATAGCTGCATATGCTGTGGGATTTTTGCAAAGTGTACCTAAAGGTAAGAACATGTCTCGAAAATAAAAAAAAAAATAGTTGACTGTTTATTGCTCATACAGATTTAATTGTAATTTAAAATGGAATTTTTTTACATTAACAGGTGCTTAAATGTACAGATAATTCAACGTAAAAATTTTACTTCCGTTGCTTTTAATTTAAGTAAGAAAGTACCATTTAAATTTGGTGTAAAAAAAGTTCATTTTCCTTCTTGCAGACGTTTCAGTTACCTTAATCTTTTCGGGATTTTACTCCTTAAGATTCGATATTTTCATATAAAACCCACGGTATGGAAACATCATGAGTAGTGAAAATTTTCAAGCGTTAACAAAATTACGTTACGCTAAGTTCTGCGCCAAATCGCTGTTAGAAGAAATCCTTTACTTGAGTAATTTAGCAGCAACTTAATAATCCAGTATCAGGAGAGATCTATTTGTATACTCGTCATGTTACTGGGCTTCGGATTCGTAAGTCGCGAATTCTGTACTCCGTTTAATGAGCATATTTCTTAAAGAAAAAGTGATCGAATTAAAACTGTTATTTAAACAAAAATAATTATCCTTTATTTAAAATTTTAGTCATATATTTAGTCTAAAAAGTTCCGTTAATGTTTGTTCTGTTTAGTTCATTTGATCTTTTAATAGGTTTTTGGTGTTTATTCCTTAAGAATCTCTTTTCATATTAAATACCCGGTATGGAAATATCATGAGTAGGGATTGCAATATCGGATCAAAAGTTCAATACCGGTATTCGGTATTTCTTAGGTCTTAATACCGGGATACCAGTTTTAATACCGATCGTAGAAATTTAAGAAAAAGAAAAAAAACACAGGTGTTTCTTTGTTTTATTTGCCAGTTTTATTAGAGAGTGTACATACCACAAAAAATAACTTGTTACTTGAAAATTATTACAGTATATAAATAAGCCCAAACAAGTAAAAGAACATCTTATTTAGTTAAATCACAAAAATTGTAAATATCGCTATTCAGTCTGCGGTACTATTACAAATTTTTGAAATTTGATCTTACAAAAAAGCATCAATTCTACTGTCATCCATTGTTATGTCTGGAACATAATATTGTGAAAAATTACCAGTTGTCTAAAACGCTTTTTCGGCATCTTTGCTAGTTGGTTGTACTTTTAGCAATGCATGATATACTTTTAAAATGCGCGATATTCTCATATAAATAATGAAACCAAACCGAAGTATTATCATCTGAATTTTTGTGTTCTTTAAAGTTATTCTTATTCATTAAGATGGGTTATTATTTGAGTACATAAATAATGGATTTGAAAAATATTTTGAACTTTAAAGTATGATATGCAAATACAAAAGCGAATAACAAACTCACCAGCTTAATAAATATCAAAATATTATGCACAACTAGAGCTACAACTTTGTTGTCACAGATACGAATATCAGACGTATTTTATCTTTTCTCTTGATTGCACGATGTAACTTTATATGCACAGTCTAATTAATTTCGCCCGTTAGGAAGACATAAAAACAAAAACGTATACTATTTGACTGTGTTGGCGATCTCTGAACACATAGCGGTTACAATTTTAAAAAAGAAAAATCTAGTAAGTACCGAAAAACCGGTATTTAAACTTGTGATTACCGGTATTACAAAATTGCCCAAATGGATTAAAATACCGGTATTAGGTATGCTGAGTTCTGCGCATGCGCAGAATCGCTGTTGCATAAAAGTAGACACTTGAGTACTTTAGGAGCAACATAATACGCCAGTATCAACCTCTGAGAAGGCATTATCTTTTTTTGTAGAGGTCCTTCTACTGGGTTTCGGATCCAATGTGGTCGGGAGTTTTATACTTCGATCAATAAGCATTATTTTTAAAGAAAAAGGGATCGATTTTTAAAACTAAAACAATGATAATTATTCTTTATTTTAGAATTAACCTTATGTTTACTATAAAAAAATTCATTATTAGTTGTCTTTTTCAGGACATTTGATATTTTACTGTTTCTTTCTTTTCTGCCGCTTTCAATAAACTTGACTTTTGTTTTAGTGCCAATTTTTAAGCAGACAGTTACCACGAGAAAATGTAAAATGATTACTCATATTCAAATTTAAACTTAAAATCAGAAGAAAGAAATATTATTATAAAGTAATCAATGCTTTTGTTCTTTATAATAAATGTTACTTCAGATACGTTTCCATTTTTCCATAAAAATTTCTTTCGTTTATTAAACATTCTCCTTATTTACGAAGTACGGAAATAATCAATTTAAAGAACCAAAAGCGTAAATGTATCTATCATTTTAAACGTTTTCATTATACCGTGTGTTTCTAAAAGAATATATATATATAGGAGTTTTAACACTTTATAGTATTTATCAACATAACTTACAAGTATAAGTCCTACATTGAATGAAAGAGTAACTGAAACAGTTTTACCTACAACTTTACAAATGTTCGATGTGAGCTCCATGAGTCACACGGCACACAATAAGTCGATAGGCGAGTTCATCCCAAACTTTTTTCAGTGTGTCAGTGGAAATTTTTGGAACATCTGCTTCCATCATGTGTCTTAAGTCTCAAAGGTCAGCTGGTAGTGGACGAACGTACACACACTCATTTATGAACATCCACAGATAAAAGTCATATGGCGTCCGATCGGTGAATGTGGAGGCCATGCGATACAAACATTATCGGGAGGCTCTTTGCGGCCAATCCATTAATTGGGTACAGTGATATTGCTGCCATATTGCTGCCAAATAAAACTATTTGGATCACTTTCTTCCAATTGAGGAAATAGCCATAGTTATAGAGCATCAAGATATGCCGAACCAGTTACAGCCTCTGTCGTCCCGTACTTTTCCCTTTACAAAGATAGCCAGTTGTTTCAAGCTGATGATAGTGCTTAAGAATGCTATTATTATTTGAAGGTTGACGACCAAACTTAATATGGAACGCTCGTTGACATTAATAGCATATTGTGTCTTTGCAAATTGGAGAACACAAAACGCTTTATATTTACTAGTCGCCATTTTTCTACTAGGGCTTTGATCGGCAAGGAAAGGGAACATTAGCATACGTTTCACGCATACGCGCACACATGCCAACAAACAAAACTGTTTCAGTTGCTCTTTCATTCGATGGATGAGTCATACTAATATGTTATACGTAATGAATACTATTAGAACTCCGATATTCCCTTAAAAAAAGCCGGTATAATGAAAGTACATAATGAGGATTTGAAATCTGTTTTATTGTTTTAAATTCTCACATTGAGTATAAAATTAGATCCAATTATTTACCCTGTTTGCCTCTTATATAATAAAAGACAACTGTGCTTAAGGAGTAAACTCCAAAATCTGAGACATTCATACTTCATTAAAATTGAAGAAAAAAGTTTATTATTATTTTTTTCACATTTTAAAATCTTTTTAGTAAATCTTCACGTGCCATTGTTGCAACTCCGACGGGTTGGCCCCCCCTGCGCTTGACTAAAAAAAAAAGCAAATAAATTATTCATCTGAAATTGGTTACTATTCTTTTTGATTTGCAAACATCAACTTATATTTAATCATCTCTCTCTCTCTCTCGTTTGCAATTAAATATATCCTTACATATTCTTCGCTTTGATAAACATGAAATCTAAGTAAAGAGAATGGAAAATCTACTTTTAAAACAAGCCTTCAGTACATTAAACAAGTACTTTTAATGGTTATTAATTGAATGCAATGCTATTAAAAGTTAAACAGAAGAAATAATCTTTTATTAAATATCTTCATAAGTAAATTAAAACTGAATAGTGCTCTCTTTATGAATTATATTTTGATAAAGATCCGGAGGTTTTGACTTTTAAGTGTACAATATCATTTTTTTTCAAAAGTTTTAAATATTGTTATAACACATTTAATGAGCCAACATGAATGCAAAAGTAATATTGATTTAGAACTGATATTTAAAAATACGTCAATGTATTTCCAGAACAAACTCATAGAATTTTAAGAAAAAAGTTTCTCCAAGCCAAAGTTGTATTTTTAATATTAATGCGTGATAAACAGTTCAAAGTATCTCTTCAAATGAAACACATTAAACATTCCCTCTTAAACTCAATTACGACCACTTCAAAAGGTCACCATAAAATACACTCACGTTCCTCCTAAGCTCTTCAATAGGTTTGTTCTGTTTAATTTCTAAATAAGTAGAACGGACAATTTAACTGTCGTGAATATTCCTGAAAGTTTTGGGAAAGAGATTAATAGTATTAAGAGAAGCGGATTTAAGAGGCGTAATAAAGAATAGTTAACGTTTGTTAAAGGAAATTAGAACAAATAACGCTATTGTGATTTTAGAATATTTAAAAATGTTTATGGAAAATAAGTGTACGAATATATAAAAAAACATTAATTAAAATTACATGAGGTTAATCCGCAAACATTTGAAAGATTATTTACATAATAATAATGAAACTGCAAGAATGTAACTGTAAAATCTCTAATGCTTGTGGGTGATAAAACTTAAGGAGATATGTCAAATTTATTTTACTTTGTTACATATCTTAACGAAGTGTAATAGTAAAATAAACTTACTTTAGTTGAAATGCCAAATATTTTAAAATATGAAAAAAAAGTTATTTTGAAGGGGTTTTTTTTGCAGGATAGTTTTGTCTAAAATATTTATTTAATGCTGATGATAATGGAGTTCAAAGCTAAAAGTGTCTGTCAAAAAACCATTATAAGGATTTTGATTGACTTTTTTTTAACAGTAACTGTTATTTTGACATACAGTGTGAAAAAAGGCTTGAAAATAGATTGGTTTTCAAAAATGAAATTAAACCAAACAATTCAAAATTTACATATAAGTAATATATAGGAGAAACCCATCTAAAAATGAAATACTTTACTTTTTCTAGAAATTCTGTTTTATGTATATCATTTAAGATAATAATAATGCGCAGAGTTCAAAGAAAAGAGAAAATGAAAAATAAGGAGAGAGAGTGAAAGCGAAGGAGAAAAGGAGATAGAGACAGAGAGTGAACGACTGATTAGAAAGAGTGAGACAAAAAGAGAATAAAAGGAGAAAAGAGAGGGAGGAGAACGAGAAGGAGAGAAATGAGAGAGAAAAACTGATTACAAAGAGACGGAGGGAGAAAGACAGAGTAAAAAAGAAAGTGATGAGAGAGAAAGAGAGAGAGAAAGAGAACGAGAGAGAGAACAATCAGTCAAAATATAGTTATGTACAATCGTAATCCTTTTCTTAAGATTAAACGCTATATAGAAAAATGTTATGCAATTTGAATTCTAAAAGCTCCCATGTTCCACCTTTATGAATTCCTGAATGTAATCCAAAGGAAGTTCTAAGCTCCTTATCAAATGGAGACTAAGCATCGATTTGAATAAATAAAGTACATCTTAAGGAGTAAATTATAATGAAGGGAAATATATGTTTCCCCTTACTTCTGAAAATAGTTTTTATGTCTATTTTAAAGATTTATTTCCGGGTTATGCTAGATTTTCAAGAAAATGTAACAATATGTTTCAATTTCAGAAGTAAATAAAGTAGTATATTATTTAAAGAAGAGTTTTCCAAGCCAGATAAATTTAGAAATCTACATCAGTCAATTATTCGTATTTATCGTCCAAAAAACAACGTCCTGGAATGTCTTTTACAGCAACTATTTTTATTTCTGGATAATAATTTTATTCCTGCCCTCATATATCAACGAGAAATGGAAAGCTTAAAAACAAGTAATTTTCTTTGAAACCAGTTATCCAAAAATCGTCAAAGCAAATGCTTGTGAATGGGTGATTCGTTAAGGCTGTTTTCGCCATATGTGTGTAAGAGAGCGTGAACCTGACGCGGAGTACATTTAAGGAACAGAAAAAATGCCTCAATTTTAATAAAAATGTGTGATATTGTAACTCATGTATTTGTTTATAATATAGCTTTTTTAAAATTTCAAAATATTTCATAAATAATTAGTTTTAACTTTTAACACGTGAAGGGATAGCTCCTTTAGCATTATGGTATAGGAAAAAAATGCAAAAGATATTTTATAAAAGAAAAAATGTGTCAACTCGGATAAAAATGAGTAGTATGATAAAATAAGTAATTCTCTGTTCAGGATAGTGTAGCCAGAATAAAATATTAATGTTTAAGTACTTTTACGTCTGAAAAAATATTCCGAATTCGGCCCCTATTCATTAACATAAGCCGAAGATTACCTTAAATCAAATAAAACGTCCTATCCCAGTAGTGAGCTATTCTTTTTGTTCGAAGGTCTCAGTGTGGGAGGGAAAGATACCGGACACCCAGTACTGTATTTGTAAACTTCAATCTGAAAGTAAAGCAATGAACGCAACCATAATAGTTTTAGATATTTAGGAGAATAGTTTTTGAAACATTTTCTCATGCTTTCAATTTTATAGCAAATAATTAAAATGTAAAAAGCTTGTTTCTTGTTAAGAATGCAAATATTTCCTTAAACAGAAACTGTATGTAGTTTAATATGTGTATCATAATTATACTTCCTCTTTAAATATGCGAAATAATTATAATATTTTGTGAATTTTTTATATTCAAATATAGTGGCATTTATAATTCAATCAAATTATAAATATAAATATGAATATTGAAAAATCACATATAAGGAGGTTTTTTAAACAATTTACAAGAGTTATATTTAAAATTAATGCATTTAGTTGTTAGAAATAAAACAATACACTACTCAAAATTTAATTTTTCTTGTTATAGTCTCTTAAAATTATACACTATATTTAAAAAAAGGATCCATAGTAAAAAACTATTGTTATACCTTTGAAACATTTACAATGACTTCCTTACACGTACACTGCTGGACAATTGCTAAGGACGGATAACGCTATCATCCATAGCAACCACAAAATGAAAGGAAGCAAAATGTGGAAAATTAGAATAAGTGCGGGATATTAGTAAGAAGAAGTATGAGTATGCAAATTTTTTTTCCACGTCTGTTCATCACGTGATAGCGTTCATAAGAGCTTTATAGGTTTTGACGCGTGTGGACAGTTGTTGTTTCAAGTCAAAGTTTTACAGGAAATATTTAACAGACGAACTTAAAATTTTTGGCATGTCTTCCCGACATGACATAGATGATTTTATGCGTGGCCGAATTATTGGAAAGATCGAAGAAGGGCGAAAAATAACAGATGTTGCCAGGGAGTTCGACATCGCTCACAGCGTTGTTTCACGGCTGTGGAAGTCATTTAAAACTACTGGAATGTGTAGTAGACGGCACGGGGGAGGTCGTGTTAGAAGTACAACGCCTGCAGAAGACAGATATATCGTCCTATCAGCAAAAGGGAACAGGCGCACCACAGCTCAGCAGGTGGCAAATCAGTTTCTTGCTGCCACAGGAAAGCAGATCTCCCGAAAAACTGTTGCCAGACGTTTGAGGGGAGGAGGACTATACGCACGCAGACCTGTTGTGTGTGTCCCATTTAACAGACAGCACCGTACTGCCCGTTTACAATGGTGTCTTGAGCATCACAATTGGACTGAACAGGACTGGGCATGCGTACTATTCTCAGATGAGAGTAGGTTCAGTCTGTCATCGGATTGTAGACGCCAACTGATCTGGCACGAGAGTGGTACTGCTTATCGTCCAGAAAATATCCAGGAAAAGGACCGATATCCGACATGCAGTATCATGGTGGGGGCCGGCATCATGATCAATGGCCGCACGTGACTACATGTGGTTGCGAATGGGACTATGACGGGCCAACGATACATTGATGAAGTTCTACTTCCTCATGTTCGTCTTTTCCGTGGTGCTGTCGGTGATAAATTTGTTTTTATGGACGACAACGCAACATGTCATCGAACATTCGCTGTTCAGGATTGTCTAGACAGCGAGGGTATTCAACGTCTCGTATGGCCAGTGCGTTCTCCAGATCTAAACCCCATTGAAAATGTGTGGGATGCTTTGGAGAGGCAAGTTGCTGGTTGAAACTATCCTCCGACAAACAAGAACACCCTCATCCGTGCACTCACAGAGGAATGGGATAAATTGCCTCAACAGCTGCTGGATAATGTTGTGCAAAGTATGGTACGACGTGTGGAATGTTGCATCACACTCCACGGTGGACATATCCCGCACTGATACCTTTCTTTGCCTGCTGACTTTTAGATGCATTGTTCCATTTCTCCGTACGCAGATCAAATGAACATTTTTTTTTCTTTCAGATGTTTCACAGCTTTTGTACTTTCCAGAACAATAAATACTCTTTATTTTAATGTCTGAACAGTGTGGCAACTATATTTTATCCTACTAGGCCTCATGTCTCGCTTAATGTTATGCTACATAGCAATTTGTGATCCGTCCTTAGCAATTGTCCAGCAGTGTATTTGTCATGTAGTATATATTGTCAGGATGAAACCTAATGAATACAGACTTATGAATGAAGAATATAAGTTTATTCAGTGCACCCTTGTTGAGGGAAGTAAGAGTTATTAAAGTTGCTCTCTTCAGCAACACCAGAGCCATAGCAACGAACTACGCAAATTTAAACCACGTCAAGTGACGACACTTGAGATGGTACCTCATTCTTTAATTATTTGAGTGACAATGACGCATATATACTTGAATGAGAATCTGTTCCTAAGGTGGTATGAACGCATCCATATGTTTTGTGGGTTTAGCATCAGGTGCTAAAGACATTTATGTATGTAAGCCTCTGTGGTATTGCAGCGAGATATGATTATCTATTGGCATCAGATACTATTGATTATAGCGTTACATCTCAAGGTATCCGACTGGGTTCGGAATCGTGATTTTACAGAAACGTATAAATGGATAATATGTATGATATTTATTGTCCCTTCGATTAGAAAACTATATAAAATTGTTTTAAGAATATTATTATATACAAGAAAATATATTTAAGTGCAATATTTTGACAAAAATGAACATTGAATGACCCATTTTCAAAATAGTCTCCTTTTGTGAAAAATGCTTCTATTATAAAAATATTTTGCCTGTATATAGCTCAGATCTCTGTACAGAGCCCCTACTAGAAGTTTTGAAATATTTAACTTAAAAGTGGGTTTATCCATGTTTTTCGACAACAGAGGGGATAAATGTTAAGAAAAAAACGCCGATAATTATTTAATGGGTTGTAACTCTGAAAATAATGTGATTTTTTTTAAAATTATTTCAGACTCTCTGGAAAAGTCTTTAAATTATATGAACAAAATAGCATTATTTTAGAACCATTTAATATAAAAGAAGAACATTTTGAAAACAGGTTATTCTAAGTTAAGTTTTTGCCAAAATATTGTTTTTAAATAAGTTTTTTTTTGTCAAAATGTCCTTAAAACAATTTTATACATGTATTCTAATCTAAGTGACGCTAAATATCACGGACATTATCCAATTTCAAAATCACGGTTCCGAACGTAGTTGGATACCTTAAGTAGAAGCAGCGTAGAAAACATTTTTCAAAATTAATAATAATTTTTAATTAATTTACAAAATTCCTAAATGGCGGCGGGATGGTGAAAACGAATGGTGAAATCAAAAAAATTTTACAAATAACGAATCAGGAAACAATTGCCAGAAACAAAGTTTGGCTTCTGGATGGGTATAAAAAAAGAGATATCCAAGTGAAATGAATAATTGTTTTAACGTTTTAAATGCATATCCACTTGTCTCGAATGAAAAAGAAATGGCTGATTGTCAAAACAACGCACTACAGGAGCTCTTCGATCCTAAAATTATTCTACTACTCAAAGAGTTAAACTACGCCTACAGGAGGAATATGAGCGTCAACTTATTACACGTGCCTCGCGGTAGATCTTTAATGGCACTAAGCTCCAGCTCATATATGATCATGACTACTAGACTACCGTGGTCACTTAGACTGAGGGGAAATGAGGTTTTATAGTGAAATAGAAAATTTCCGGAAACACTTTCCAGAGTAACCGATGGGAATTCAAGAAACTTCTAAAACATAGAAACGAACAAAGAATACATATTTTAAGTGCACCTGTGATGGGCTCATCGCGATTTCAACTAATTGTCCTTTTAGGTTTCTTTGGAGCCAGAATGGCAATTCTTTCCAATCAACTCGAGAAGAGAAACGTGAATATTCAAATTAGGAATCTTATAAATAGTGTAGAAGTTTAGCGTACGCGGGGAGGCTATGAGAAGTAATTACACGAGGTCTATGTTTACAACGCCAAGTTAAATTGAGAGGAAATCCCGAGTTCACGATTTAATCTATCCATACCTGGGCGATGAAGTTAAAGGTGGATACCATTCCACAAGGATAAAAGCCACGTTAGTTAGAATCAAACGAATTGCTGTTTACCCAAGTTATAGCGGTAAGACTGTTAAAAAAACTAAGTAATTCGTATTAAGAACTGTTCAGTTATTGAAGTTAAAAATAGTCGGTAGAGTTAGATATAGTGGTCGGTTACGCGATTATTTGGTAATACGAATTGTGTCTTTTCCCTCCAGATTCACTTGAATTGAATATTTTTTTTATTATTATTGCATATTGCTTAAGTTAAGATCTTAATAAAGAGATATTAAGATAAACGATATGGCTGCGTTTTCGTTCCTTCCCACAGATCTAAGTCTCAAGGATAATGTAGAAGTGAGGCACCCCCCAGACCGGGTGTCTTACACACCTAATACTTCCCAATAATTATGAGAATAATAATAATAATAATTATTTATGAGAATCATCTGGATTAGAATTTGCAATAACTCAATTCTCAGGGGAAGACACTGCCGCGGATCTCAGGAGGTCTGTTTACTTTGGGGTAATATATCTATATCTATATCTATACCTACATCTTTATCTATACATAAATCTATATCTAGACCTATTTTTATTTATGTATATGTAATGCGTTTGTTTCTTCTAATAATCAATGCTGTGACTAGCTTCTGTAGATATTGTTGGGTACACAAGTAAAACTCAAGAAAAAGGTCTCTCTCAGTAAGTGGACTGTAGTTTTTATTACTTGTTGCTCAGCTCGCTCGATTTGACTCCTTACTCGATGGAGTCAGAGGCTACACAGATTCGTTAGACACTCTGAACGCTAGAGGACGCTCTACATTTACATACTTACACTGAACATGCCGCCCGGCCTTGCAATGTTTTTCAACATGCAAGATTTACATAAAACATAATCATAAAGATAACACACAGAAATACAATACTTCAAAATACAAACAAAACAGCATACAAATGAAGACAATGTATAAGCAATTGATAAATGACACAGAATTAAAAAAAATACTATTCTACACACAAACATTACTATCTGAAGGGTTATATATGCTACTTCACACACACACTGTTTCAATTGGAAGAATGCACAGTTTCGAAATGGGTCTCTTAAATATACCTCTAGTGGTTTTGACTTCCACTACTCTTACTTTAGAATCCTTTCCTGGATAAATATTGTTGATTCTACAAATTGACCATTGACATGAAGGTAAATTATCCTCTTTTATTATAACCATATCTCCAATTTTTGCATTCTTTTTCTCGAAATGCCACTTATTTCTCTGCTGCAAACTATTTAAATAGTCTACACTCAACCTTTTCCAAATTAATTGAATTATTTTTGTAATTTTCTGTCAATTATCCAGCCTATTTTCATTTAAATTAGTTAAATCAGGCTCAACAATTGATGTAATTGATCTACCTATCAAGAAATGAGAAGAAGTCAATACATTTAAATCATCTAAGTCAGAAGATAATGGGACAAGAGGACGAGAATTTAACATCCCCTCTATTTGGATAATCACGGTCAGAAACTCTTCATATTGTCACGGAGTTCGAAAGAAGTACACAGTTCAATTAAACAAACAATTAGATTTTTTCTAACGCTGGGAGCTCGATACAACACTGGACTGAGAACATCCCCAAATGGCGATGAACTCTGCTTTTATACACTTCGGAATATTCGAGAAATAACCAGTATGCACTCTAAAGAATGATCTGGATTCATCTAGAACCTAGAGAAACAATACATTAAAAACGGAAACAAAATTCCAGTCTTTGGATAAATCTGCCGGGGCCGGGATTCGAACCCGAGACCTGAGGAAGTTCAGTCCAACGCTCTGCCAACTCGGCTATCGGGACTTGTAGCAAATTATGCGTGTGGCATTGCTCCCCTCGAAAAAGAAGACAGCGCCCCGCTGTCATTTTGTTCAAGGGTCTTTATTCTGGAACGAGTGATGGGTCCTTTGTATGATTCTTTGAGAGGAATATCCTCGGTTTCGATTTGCTCGGCGGGATCATGGTACGGTTTCATACGCAGTACATGGACAACTTCTCTTAGTTTTCTTTTTCGTGAAGCAGGATCAAAATCTTGTACTTCGTAAGTCACGGCTGATAAACGGCGTAGCACCTGATACGGTCCGAAATACCTTCTTAAGAGTTTTTCGGAGAGACCGACTTTCTCACTGGAGTATAAACCCATACGAGATCTCCGGGAGCGTAAGATACCATTTGGGGTTTGGAATCGTAACGTCGACGATCTTTGTCTTGAGCTCTCAGAGTGTGCACTCGGGCTAGCTGTCGTGATTCTTCGGCTCTGGCTGCTATGTTGGTGAT
The DNA here is from genome assembly GCA_019973935.1 of Trichonephila clavipes. NCBI lineage: Eukaryota > Metazoa > Arthropoda > Arachnida > Araneae > Nephilidae > Trichonephila > Trichonephila clavipes. The sequence continues at coordinate 931,031 of BMAU01020187.1, forward strand.
GTTATTGTCATCAAAATCGTTAGGACAGAATGGTAGCATTGTATCTAGTGTCGTTTCGCTTCACGACCATGAAGTAAATAGAACGGCGTAAAACCTGTGGTCTCTTGTTTAGCGGTATTATAAGCGAAGATTACAAATGGTAGAATTTCATCCCAATTTTTCTGCTCTACATCCACATACATTGACAACATGTCGGCCAAGGTCTTATTGAAGCGCTCCGTCAGTCCATTTGTTTGGGGATGATACGCCGTTGTGAAACGATGATCAATGTTACACAAGTCGACGAGAGAGGAAACAAGTCTGGATCGAAAGACGGCTCCACGATCTGTGATAATTACTCGAGGAGCTCCATGCCTGAGGACAATTTCTTCAAGTAAGAACTTCGCTATTTCGTCGACTTCGGCTGTCGGCAAGGCTTTTGTTATTGCATATCGTGTTGAGTAATCCGTGCAGACTATTATCCATTTGTTTCCATGAGCAGACTTTGGAAATCTCCCAAGGAGATCAATTCCAATGCGATGGAAAGAAGCTGTAGCTGGAGGGATGGGAACTAAACGTCCAGGTGGTCGTTGAGGAACGGATTTTCTCCTTTGGCACTCCCGACAATGCATGACATACCGAACGACATTTCGGTACATTCCCGGCCAGTAAAATCTCTTGCGAATCCTGTCATAAGTTTTCGCGAAACCAAGGTGTCCTGCGGTGGGGGCGTCATGAAAGTGCCTTAGTATGTCTGCTCGTAGATGTTTAGGAATGACTGGCAACCACAACTTTCCATCTGGATCAAAATTCTTCCTGCAAAGGATACCGTCGATGAATCTGAATTCTTCGTTTTGGATGAGTTGCTCAAAAGTTTTAATTTCGCAAGGTCTTGATCCTTTTTCTGTTCCATCGCAAGGTTCATACTCGTCGTGACTGCTAAAAATTTGTCTGGTGTTTCCGTTTCCTCTTCCACTGGATTTCTCGAAAGAGCGTCGGCGTCACTATGCTTCTTACCGGTTTTATATTTTACGTCAAAATCATGCTCTTGAAGTCGGAGGGCCCATCTGGCAAGCCTTCCTGAAGGATCCTTTAAATTCATGAGCCAGCACAAGGAATGATGGTCAGTTACAACAGTAAAGTGTTTCCCGAATATGTACGGCCGAAATTTGTTGGTAGCCCATACGATGGCAAGACATTTCCTTTCTGTGGTGGAATAATTCTTTTCGGCTTTTGTCAGAGTTCTAGAAGCGTATGCTATAACTTTCTCGACATTATTCTGAATTTGTACTAGGACAGCTCCGATACCGTACCCGCTTGCATCAGTATGGATTTCTGTAGAAGCTCTTTCGTCGTACATCCCCAATACTGGATCCGAAGTAAGTGCTTTCTTAAGACTGTTAAATGCTTCCACCTCTTCAGGACCCCAATGAAACTCCACGCCACTTTTCAGCAACGACTGCAAAGGTTCGGCGAGATAACAGAAACCTTTAATAAATCTTCTAAAGTATGAACAAAGGCCAAAGAAAACTTCGTATGTCATGTATATTCTTTGGAGTGGGAAAATTTCTTACAGCTTTTATTTTGTCGGGATCGGGACGAACGCCATTACTAGATACAAGATGGCCTAGAATCTTTACTTCTTGGGCAGCAAAAAGACACTTCTTTGAATTTAATTTAAGACCAGCTTCCTGAAGACATTTTAGAACAAGTCTTAATCGTATAAGATGGTCTTCAAAAAGTTTCTGAGAACACTATTATGTCATCTAGGTAACAAAGACACATAGTCCATTTAAAATGGCGTAGCAAATTGTCCATCATTCTCTCGAAGGTCGCAGGTGCATTACAGAGACCAAACGGCATGACTTTAAACTCGTATAAGCCTTCGGGGGTAATAAATGCCGTCTTTTCACGATCCGCTTCGTCTATTTCTATTTGCCAATAACCAGATCGGAGATCCATGGAAGAAAAGAACATGGCACCTTTCAGACAGTCGAGCGTATCGTCAATACGAGGCAGAGGATAAACGTCTTTTTTCGTGACGCTATTCAGCTTGCGATAATCGACGCAAAAACGCCAACTACCGTCTTTTTTCTTACGAGCACAATGGGTGATGACCAAGGACTTTCAGAGGGTTGGACGATACCTTCATCAAGCATTTTTGAACCTCTTCATGAATGATGCGTCTTTCAGTCGGCGAGACTCTGTAGGCTCGTTGGTTGATTGGAGCATGATCACCAGTAAAAATCCTGTGTTTCACATTCATCTTCGCGGCTGTCGACTTGTCGGTCTTCGTGAAAAGCCCAGAAAATTTCCGGAGTAGTTCGGATAGCTTGTTTCTCTGTTCGTCACTTAACTCGGGTGACATCATTAACGAACAATTCATCTGTGACTCCGAAGTTTCTTGCTGGTCATCCAAGCAACCCGATGTGTCGGAAATAACACATAGATGCCCTTCATTTAGTGGTTCAGCTTGGCCTATGCACATTCCTCTAGGGATGATTTGATTTCGGAACTGCAGGTTGGTAACCCAGACATCACTTTTCCGTTACGATATGTGGATACCATGGACGGTGTAGCAATATTTTCTCGAAGAGCAAATGTTTGCTGCCGTCTAGAACTACATTTATGTCTCCTCGGGTTTGATATCCTGATACTGTTATTCTAGTTAAAGAATGCGGCTTAAGTGTATAGTCCCTGGTGGCATACAAATTCCAGGCGTCAGGCGCTGTGGAGTCTCGACAGATGTCTTCTAGAACAAGTTCATTTTGTCCACAGTCTATAACGGCTTGAGACGCCTCTAAAAAGTCCCATCCTAGGATGACGTCATGGCTACAATGTGATAAAACAATAAATTCAAAAGGCAGTTCTCGATTGTTTATACGGACACGTAAAACACATTTCCCTATCGGCCGAACAAAATTTCCATCCGCAACTTTCAGCATAACGCTCTTGGCATCAGCAAACAGAACTTTCTTTAAAAATCGGCGATACTTATCGGATATGACAGAAAACGATGCCCCAGAATCTACTAGAGCACGTATCGGCTTCTTATCTATTATTACGTCTAGTTGGTTACCAGTCATCTTGGCGGTCGACGGAGGATTTCCAGTACACGCGGCCTCACCTCCTTGGAAGGTCGCTCTCCTTAGTTTTCCTCGCTCCTACGGCCTGGCGACTGACTGGATCGGCGATATAGCGACGGGGATCTGTAACGACGTAGTATTGGGGATCGGCCTCGTGGGACTTGGCGTAAAACGGCGAGAAGAGTTTGGTCGGCGTATTTCTTCTTCAGTGCCAACGTCGTCGAAGTTCCGTCGGGGGTTTCGAGAGTTGTCAAAGACAGCCTTTCTCTCTCGGCAGTAGCGCATTACATGTCCAGGACGTCCGCAGTGGAAACAAACAGGTCTGTGTTCAGCCGTTCTCCACACATCTGTTTTTCTTGGTTCAGGTGGGAATTTCTGAACAGGAGCTCTGTATTTCCTGGTTACAGCGGCGTATGTTGGTCGTGGTCTAGTTTCTGTAGGTTTTGTTGACACTGGGGCCAAAACCCTTTCAACTTCGTCTTGAACGATCTCTTCTAAGGATTGGGGATCGGAGTCCAAAGATTCTTGCGTCTGGGTAACTAGTCGATGGACTTCTTCTCGTACGATTGTGCGAATAAGAGAGACCAAATCAGTCTCATCCGTCAGGGATGCAACCGGTACGACGTTTGGAAGCCTTTCAAATCTCGGTCGACCAACTCTCTTCTGCTTCATATCTTCGATATAGTTGCACCATTTGATAAAACTTGCTGTGTCGTTGATTTCTCTCGTCAACAGGGCCTGATAAATATCCTCAGCAACACCTTTCATTAGGTGTGACACTTTTTCGTCTTCTTTCATCAGAGGATTTACCTCTTGGCAAAGTCCTAATACACCTTGTATGTAGGACTGTGTACTCGCCTGAACGCTGGGCTCGGCATTTTAGTTGTTCTTCTGCCCTTCTGGTATATTTTTGACGGTCACCGAAAAGTCCACTTAGTCCATTTTTAAACGCTTCCCAGGAATCTAAGGCGTCTTCGTTGTTGACATACCACTGTCTCGCAGTACCGTCAAGAAAGAAATAAACGTTAGCCAGACACATCATGTCATCCCACTTGTTAAAGTTGGCTACTCGATCGTACTCTTTAAGCCATTTGAGAGGGTCTTCCCCAGGCGCTCCGCGGAAGGTCGATGGGCTCCTCCATTGCTGTAACGCAGGTGTTACTACAGCGGGCTTGGCTTCTTGCTCGGTCGGCATTTTTGTCCTCTTCCTACTATTTTCTTTTAACAGTCCGAATTCGGGGGATAATCCTCTTAACCGGAGGCTCCTGCGAAGGTTGTCGCTATTATCCACGTTTGACGTAATTGTACCCGGCGCCTCCACCAAACTTGTCACGGAGTTCGAAAGAAGTACACAGTTCAATTAAACAAACAATTAGATTTTTTCTAACGCTGGGAGCTCGATACAACACTGGACTGAGAACATCCCCAACTGGCGATGAACTCTGCTTTTATACACTTCGGAATATTCGAGAAATAACCAGTATGCACTCTAAAGAATGATCTGGATTCATCTAGAACCTAGAGAAACAATACATTAAAAACGGAAACAAAATTCCAGTCTTTGGATAAATCTGCCGGGGCCGGGATTCGAACCCGAGACTTGAGGAAGTTCAGTCCAACGCTCTGCCAACTCGGCTATCGGGACTTGTAGCAAATTATGCGTGTGGCAATATGTTAATCTAATGTTACCTACTACTCTCTTTAAATAGAACTTAAAAGATTTAACGCCTGCCTCCCAGAGACCTCCAAAATTTGGGGCTCTAGGGGGGAGGAATTTCCAATCTATTCCTTCAGAGGCCATATAACTTGCAAGTGCCTCATCAGGTTTACACACCAAATTAAACATTTTTTTAAGTTCTATATTTGCACCCACAAAATTTGTTGCATTATCAGAATACAACTTAGCACATTTACCTCTTCTAAATATAAAACGCTTAAGTGTAGCAATAAATGCATTAGAGGTTAAATCAGTCACAATATCTAAGTGCACAGCTTTAGAAACAAAACATATAAATATACAAACATAGATTTTGTTATATACACCTTTTCTCTGCCCTTTATACTTAATGTAAAAGGGGCCACAGAAGTCCCCACCTGACACATTGAATGGATAATTTTTGATAACTCTATCCTTTGGCAAGTCAGCCATTATTTGATCAGTGCAAGTAGGATTGGCCTTACAACAATTTACACAGTTATGAACAACTTTTCTACAAATATTACGGCCATTCAATATCCAAAAATTTTGCCTGATCTGATATAACAAGGATTGTGGACCACTATGTAAAAACTTTTTATGAAAATACTCAACTATTAAATAAGTCAATTTATGTTTCGAAGGCAAAAGAATTGGAAATTTCTGGTTATAATTAATATCACTATTTCTCAATCGACCTCCAACTCTCAAAATCCCTTCACTATCAATAAATGGATTGAGTGTTTTTTTACTCGACTGTTGGAAGGTACCATGGCAGAATTTTGAATACCATTCATCTCTACTTTAAACTCTTCCTTTTGTACTAATTTCAATAAAAGCTGTTCAGCCTTTTTTAATTCTCCTAAATCTAGAGGCCCAATTCTTTTGCTTTCTTTGCTCTTACAATTATAAACAAATCTACAAATAAAACTTAAGACACGAATAATTTTAAAATAGTCATTACTAAGGTTAAGGGGACACGGTACGATTCAATTGACGAAAATCGGTCAAAAAATCAAAAAAAAAATTTTTTTGCCTAAATTATTCCTTATACGTTTCTCTATTATCTCACAAAATTTCAGAGCTCTAAATAAAAAAAAATTAAAGTTATGATAACTAATATGCTCGTCAGAATTTACATTCTGACATCATTCTGCTCTAGCAGACGCACTATTCATTTTCTAGCCAAATTAATTAATTCTAATTTCACAGTTAAGCAGTTTTGAAATAAAGTGAAGAGATTGTAATCCATTCTTAATGTTTGTTTACATTCGTTGAGCTATACTGCATTCTTTTATTCTGCTAATTTTTATTTCACATTTTTGAAATATTTAGTTTCGGTTAACCAAAAAAGTCTTTTTTCAAGACTAATCATTTTATCGTTATCAGTTTTTTTATATGTATAAACGTATTCTAATACAGCATTTTTAATAGTGAAACATGCCTCGTACGAAGAGGAAAAACAAATCAAGTAAATTGAGTATTCAAAAGCGATGGTGTACTGAAACAAAAACTGAAAACAATATGGATATTTCAGAGCACAATTCAAATGTTGCTCAACTCTCAAGTGGTGATAGCATTTTTAAAAATGAAAGAGTTTCTATGCAAGAAAAAAGTGTACTAGAACAAGAAAATGTTGCTGATACCTATGATGAACCAAGTTACATAATTGTTGACAAAATGCCTTGTGTGATATTTTCAAGTATACTTTTGTGGTAGCTGCAACCAGTCAACTTTAAAACTTGAATTTGGACATAAATATGGATTTTCTCATCAATTGAAACTGGTGTGCAAAACATGTTCTGAGCAAAAAATGGAATGCTTTACATCTCCAAGACTTGAAAAAAAAACAAATACTTCTACACCTTTCGATGTGAATGTTCGTGCTGTTCAAGTATTTCTTGCAATCAGTGGGGGCCATGCATCGATTGAAAAATTTTGCATGTTTCTCAATATGCCTTTGATGTCAAGTAAAACTTTTAATGAAATTAAATGTTACATCAACTCAGCATACTCTCTTGCTTCCCAAACTGTGTTGAACTATGTACATAACAGCGTTCAAAATGCGTACAGAAAACTGGATCAAAATGGGTCAAATACTATTACTGATATTGCTGTTTCATTTGATGGGACATGGTTGACCCGAGGACACACATCCCAAATCGGTATTGGGTGTGTAGTTGACACTTTAACAGGATATGTTATTGACTATGAAATTATGAGCAAGTACTGTCCAACATGTATAAGTGCGAAAAATGAATTAGGCGAAACTACAGCTGAATACGATGTTTGGTATTCTGGCCACAAAAATTCCTGCCAGATTAAACACGTTGGGACATCAGGAGCAATGGAAATGAAGGCTGCAGCTAAAATTTGGTCTCGATCAGAAGCATGTGGTTTCCGTTACACAACATTGTTATCTGATGGTGATGCTGAAACTCATAAATTTTTAAATAGCCTAAAAATATATGGACCAGACGTTGAGATTTTAAAAGAGGAATGTATTAATCACGTAAGCAAAAGGTTAGGCACCAGCTTACGCGATCTTGTGAAAGATTGGAGAGCTAAAGGTATCACTTTAGGAGGAAAATCTTATGGCAGTCTAAAAGAAACAACGATAAAAAAACTAACGCAGTACTATGAGAAAGCTATTCTGGAAAATAAAGGAGATATTCAGGGCATGAAAAAATCCATATATGCCACGTTTTATCACAGTATCTCGACAGATAAAAATCCAATGCACATGAAATGCCCTCCTGGCAAAGATTCGTGGTGTTTTTATCGAAGAGCCTTAGCTAAAGGTGAAAAACCTGCACCACATAAGTTTAATATTGGAACACCAATAAATCCAGATTATTTGACAAAAATTGTTCCAATATATCAAAGATTAGCTTCTGATAGTCTTTTGAAAGGATGTGCCAGATGTCTGACTCAGAACAGCAACGAGAGTTTGCATAGCGTGATTTGGAGTAAGTGCTCTAAGGAAACTTCAGCGAAATCACGACGTGTAAATATAGCTGTTTCTGAGGCGGTATCAGAGTATAACTTTGGTACTTTGAAAGCCTTAAAAGAAATACAAAAGGCAGCTAATTTGGATCTTGGTGAAGAAGCAGTAAAAATTGCTGCCACACGTGATTACAGACGTAAAAAAGAAAGAAATCGTCAAAGTAATCTTGCTTTTCGCATAGCACGTCGAAAAGTAAAACTAGCCAATATGCGAAAAGAAAAATATTCAAAGAAAAAAGAAGGGATTACATATAGTCCTGGGTTTTTTTAAACATAAATGTAAAAAAAAAAATATGAAGATGTTAACTAGAATTATTTTGAAATCATCGTGAAATGGGTTCGTATGTTATTTATCGCAATTTTTAAAAATGTAAGGTACTGAAAATTTTAAATTTTAAACATATAAAATTATAATTGTCATATAATAACTTTATAAAACTTTTATCATGTGCATGTAGTACATACAGTAATTTTTAGTAATTTTATTGCACTTATATATATCTTTTTACAGTAAATAAAAACTTTAAATTGATTTATCTCGGAACAAAAAAATCGTTTGTTTTCTTTCATTTAAAATGCTAAGGCTTTTTTTTTCTATTGCATGAAATGTTTTGAATTTTTTATAGATTGCTATTAATATATATAACAAAAGTTGGTATGTATTTTGAATCAAAGCAATACTTATTTTTTAAAAATAGTTGAACTTAGAATTTATACGTTTTTTAGGGATTTTTTCATAATAATTCATAAAAAACATTTTTTTAGGAATTTGAATCATGTTATCCCCAAACCCATACCAACTTTTGTTGTACATGGTTTGACAAATATGTAAATCAAATTTCCTGTGTGTACGTCAATTATTGTACGAAGAGTAGCGTTTTAAAATTACCTCATAAATTTTTATTTTTTTTAAAAAAAATTAAATGGATTGCTTTTTGTGATATTTTGAGTAAATATTCTGTCCTACGTATTGCATATACATAGGTTACAAGGAAAAAAACTGTAAAAACCATAAAATCAAAGATTTTTGTTTAAATTGTACCGCGTCCCCTTAAGTAAATTATTTACAAAAGAGTTAGTAGCAGAATCAAGAAAAAAGTTAGAAAAGTCACTACAGTTTTTAAGTTCACCTGGATCTTTGATCACTGCAACATGAATTTGTCGTTGTGGGTACTGGTTGCTCATCAGAAATTTAGGACCATTCCACCACAACTCACAGGTTTTAAGTTTTAGAGAATCCATTCCTCTGGAAACGAAGTCGGCAGGATTGTCCTCTGTTGCCACATAACGCCATTGCTCACTGGAAGTCATCTCCTGGATTGTAGCAATCCTGTTAGCCACAAAGGTTTTTAGTTGATATGACTCCTTCCTTATCCATGACAAAACTATCATGGAGTCACTCCAAAGAAAAGTATTAGTCACATTTAATTTCAAAGCTTGCTTGACACGATGCACTAATTTTGCTAACAGCACAGCGGCACATAGCTCAAGTCTGGGAATCGTTGTTTGCTTGGTAGGCACAACTCGGGATTTACTGGCAATAAGATGTACAAGCATCTTTCTATCTGAGGTTATGGATTTGCAGTAGATGACAGCTCCATATGCTGACTGGGACGCGTCGGAGAATCCATGCAGCTCGATCACTTCCGGTTGCTCTACCACAATGCATCGATTGATGTTGATGTCATTTACTACCTGAAGTGATTCGACAAATTGTCGCCATTCTCTATTGATTGTATCTGAAAGCAAATCTGTCCAATCAATCTTTAGCATCCATAATTTTTGAAGGAAGATTTTCGCCTTCGCCACCACAGGACCTAAAAGACCTAGAGGATCATATATCCTGGCGATGGTTGACAAAACATCCCGTTTGGTATTTAATTCGTGCAAGTCTATTTTTACCCTGAAGGAGAAGCAATAATGCTTGGGGTTCCAATAAACACCCAACACTTTTATCTCTGATGAATCTGAAAAATCATAATTTTCGGAAACCTCAATCAATTCCGTATTATTTCCGCATCACTTATGCAAAACCATACCTCCTTTAGCGAAGATATTGATCAGTTGATTTTTCAGTTCTTTTGCTTCTAATAAGGTCTCTGCACCGGTAAGTACATCATCAATGTACATGTCACTCATCACAACTGAAGACCCTAATGGAAAATTCCCTGCTTCATCTAGGGCTAATTGTTTTAGCGTACGTGTCGCTAAAAATGGTGCACTCGTTGTTCCATAGGTCACAGTTGACAACTCAAACGTTTTTATTGGTTCGTCCATGTTCTCTCTCCACAGAACGCGCTGAAGTTTACGCTGATCTGGATTAATCCAAATCATTCGATACATTTTTTGCACATCCGCAATGAATGCAAATATGTGCTTTCTAAAGCGAACCATTATTGAAAAAAGGTCATTTTGAGCAACTCCCCCATTGTATTGTAGAGAGTTTCTTTTAAAAAATCTCTATATAATTTTAAATAGTTAGGCTCACGCTTTAATCTATTCCATAAAGAATTTAATTTTTTAAGGGCAATATCTTTTGACTGGCCTAAACAATTTGGATCCTTTTTAAATGGCATAGATACTATGTATCTTCCCGTACTATCTCTAGCATGATTTTTTTGAAAATGCTCCTCACAAATTATCGTTTCCTTATTTTTTATTGTCTCAGGTTCAACATTTTCGATTTCCCAAAATCTCCTCATTGTCTTTTCTAAATCGACATTATCTTTGATTAACCCACAGTGAGGTTTATTTTCACTAGAAACTGGAATACTCCCACTCGCAATATAGCCGAAGACTGTATTCTGAAAAATTAATTTTGTATTTAAAAGATTTGTTTGTCCTGGTAAAAGAATTTCATAAAAGATTTCTGCTCCCAACAATAAATCAATATTTCCCGGAATGTTGAAATTTTCATCCGCTAATTTCTCCCTACTGAAATTACCCAAACTAACGTTAAATGGTTGAGAAGGAATCATATTCGTAATTCGCGGCACTACAAAAAAGTCTGCATTAGTTTCATAACTATTTCCTCTATTTGCAATTGTTGCATTAACGCGCGATTTAATCGTTAACTCTGAATTATTTAATCCTGAAACTAAAATGTTTATTTTCTATCTTTTTAAATTGAGTCTATTCATACACTGTTGCGAAATAAAATTGCTTGTTGAACCACCGTCCAACAGTGCTCTGACTTCCTGCATTTTCCCAAAGGAATCTCTAATGAAACAAATCGCGGTTGAAAGTAAAACGGATTTCGATTTTACGTAACTCGTTGCAGTAAACAGATCTCCTACACCCTGAGAAGACACCTCTTTCGAAATCTCCCTTATGTAATTTATGGGTTTGAACACTGACGCCTTCGCTGAAAGTTGACTCATCGAGGATTCCTCTGTTTCCGGCTCTTTCTGCCCCCAATGAAGAAGGTTGAATGACCCTTTCACTCGTAAAATTTGGGTCTCCAGAGAAACACAAAGAAGAATGATGCTTTTGGCAGCATTTACAAAGAACTTTAGATTTACAAAACTTGACTCTATGCAAATTTAAACAATTAAAACACAAGGAATTATTTTTAACAAGTTCTACCCGTTTATTTACTGATAATTGCTTATATTTAGGACATTTATTTAAAAAATGACTATCAGATTGACACAAAACACATTTTTTTTCCTTGACATCTGAGAAAAATACTCTAGACATATTTTTAGAATTTTGATTTTTTGCGGACAATAATTAATATTCTCACTCAGTGGTTTTCCTCGCGATGAATAAAATAAATCAATTTCTTTTCCCAACGTTAAAGGATCAAACCATTTATCTGCTTGTCTGACACTAATATGCGATGCGGTTTCTTTATCTAAAGTACTAAATATTTTGTCTGAAACTATTAATTGTTTTAATACCTCGAAATTTGAAACATTTCTCAATTTTAAATAGTATTCCCAATTTGTTGTTAATCTACTCGCAAACTGGACATGGGATTCACAATTTTTGCCGTGTTGCTTTCTTAAAATTCTCTAAACACGATTGAGGAGTTGGCTCAAATTCTTGGAGTATTATGGACTTTATTTTATCATAATTTTTAAGATCCTCATCGTTCAGATATATAATGATATTTGCAGCTTTTTTCCTAATAAATTTAACAAAATCTCAGGCTTAAATTTATCAGTAACACTTTGGCTGCAAATGCACGTTCTAATGATAAAAAAAAGAAACTCCATCCCTCAGGTTTGTCGGGAATTTTCACTGTAAGTGTGCGGATACTTTTAATTAAAGAATCTACAGAAAAGGAATCATTACAATTAACTTCAGTATTATTGTCTTTATCATTTGCTCGTATTCTCGCTATCTCTAAATCAAGCTTAGACTTTTCTCTTATTTTTTCTAACTCTAATTGCTGACTTTCGTCATACTTTCTTTCTTCGATAATTAAATTTGCTAACTCATGCACTGAATCAGGATCGTTTTTGTATCTATCACAGTTTTTTATAAGATCCATGAAGTCTAAAACAGTTAATTTATCACTGACACACAACTCTAATTCAGAAGCGATTCGCCTCAAGTCTTTTTTTTTGCTCCTTTAAACATCGTTAAAGTTTAAAGTTCGATTTTTCAACGAAAAGTCAAAAAACAACAGCACATACCTCGTATTTTCAACGCATAGGTCTCTCCGGTTGAGATTGGACCAGAATGTTGGGTACACAAGTAAAACTCAAGAAAAAGGTCTCTCTCAGTAAGTGGACTGTAGTTTTTATTACTTGTTGCTCAGCTCGCTCGATTTGACTCCTTACTCGATGGAGTCAGAGGTTACACAGATTCGTTAGACACTCTGAACGCTAGAGGGCGCTCTACATTTACATACTTACACTGAACAGATGTTGATGGTTGAATCTTCTATTACGACAGTACTCCACTAAATTCGTATAATATTTTCAATCTTACTGTACGTATTAGGTACAAAGCCAAATATACAAGAACTATAACTCGAGAAATTAGCTCTTATTACAGTCTATTTCAAATGGTAAATTATTAATAAATCAAGGTCAGGCTCATAGTCAACACATTAAAAATGGACAAGAAATTAACAATGAATAATCAATATTTTGTGGAACGCAAAATACATTTTCATAAATTCCTTCATAGTATTGGAATAAATAAATTGATAAGTGATATGAATTGCTATAACTCTGAGCAGATTCTTCGAATGTTGTCAAATATTACTATGAGAAAGAGACACAGTTTCGTTTATTTCGGCGATTTTTAATTATAATCCATGCTTGCTATTGAGCATAACTAAGGAAATGCAGAAATATTAAGAGTTTTAGTTTTAATTTTAGAGTTCATCAATCAATCTTTCAGTAGACTCGTGTCAAAACGACTTAAGCAACCACTGCAAGTAGTTGATAGAACTTATAATTAATTGCGCTAATATCTTTAATTAAATCTCTTGCTTGGCAGAGATTTTATTTTATTCCGATGTGCTTATATTTAATACAGACGGTGAACTTTCTAAGTACAGTTATCAATCACTATTACTCATTTCCTTTTCAAAAGCACTGAAGGTATTTCAAATTTAAATTAAAGGATAATTATGAAAAACTAAGTAAAATTGAAGAAAAAAACAACGTTTGATTACTCTAAAATATTTTCAGCTTGATTTGCTATTTTCCTCGCAATAAGAGTTATCAGGATGGATTAAAAACTTAAATTTATATAATAAAAGAATATTCAACTAAATACTTAAGAGTTTTTCTTTTCCAGCTGGCATTTTGTAAGCGATTTTTTAAAAACTTTTTTGAGATTCAATTTAAAGAAAACAAGGTAATTCATTTAAATACAAAATAAACTAAATTAAATTTATTTTAAAAATATTTAAAACTACTTAAGATTCGAATATTTAATCTTATTTGTATATTTAATATGCTTCTAACAGGTTCTCTCGCTCTTTTTCCTTAACTAATCTCTGGGTCTACATCACGACGTTATTTTATTGGATAAACACACCCTGTGAAAGAATCGTATTGTATGCAAATGCGTTAATATTTAAATAAAAGCGTTGCAAATAGTAAAGAGAAAATAGAGTTTGGACAATAGTATTAAGTGGCATTATAGAAGTGTTACTGCGGTCAGAGCTTTCACTGACTCACACCCATGGCAGAATTAGAATGAACCAAAGGAAGATATATACTCGCGTATTTATAAAACAAACAATTTTTTATGACTATCAAATCCCTATCAAAAATCAACCTAATCCTGGGGGAGCTGTCAATTAAATGCAAATTTAAATATCTATACTAATTGGTTCTAAATTTATCAAGATTTCCGGGTCCGCCGCAATACAAATTTTCCTAAATCGATACGTTTAATCCAGAGATTTTCAAACTGTGGGGCACGCCCCACCAGAGGACCGTGATATCTCTACAAGGGGGTGAAAACAAAAAGTTAGAAACAAAGCGTTATTTAGAAACACATTATTAATTACTGAAAGTTAACAAAAAAAAAAATTGCATTCTGATAAATAAAAAATAAACTACACATTTATACTGATATAATATACTTAAAAATGTATCAGTACTGCGCGATACATTTCATAATCAATTTAACAATACTGTTAAGAACAAGTTTAATAATTACAAGTAACCCCATTGGATTGTTATATGTTAAATTATATACAAATATTAACAATTATCTTGATAATTCATAAGTTTGCAATTAAGCCCTACACTGCCGATTAAATGTTACGCGATTCGCTCCCCAATTTCACTGTTTTCCTCATAGGCACACCTATTTCATTTATATATTAGGGGGGGGGGATTAAATAAGAAAAACCTCCGAAATAAATAAATCCCCTTAGAAAACACTATCAAGGTCCTTTTATTGCATTCCAAAAAAAAAAAAGTTTTCGGAATAACTTTATAGATGTCAGTGCACAGAAAATACCGTACTTCGGAAAGACGTTCGGCGCAAATAACGCTTTGGTTGAGCGAGACGTTTATATATGCGGGCGGCACTTAAGAGGTTGTATAGTAGCGTCTATATATAGAAGTAGTATAGCATAATATAGTATAGTATAGCGTATAGTAGTCGTATAGAAGCCTTAGCGTCAAGCTATAAGTTATTGAGTTCAATATATTGTTATTGTATAGAATGGGGGGGGGTAGTTAAAATTATGACTGAATATTGGGCAGCAAATAGTAAAAGTTTGAGAAGCAATTGCCTAATCGTTTCATCTGAATTCCATTAGCTTCAAATGTTATACGTCTAACGCTTTAGCTTCGACATGAACACACAATCAACAACTTCTGTACAACTTCCTTCTTCATTTGATTTTAATTAGCAACTTCCACATTATCATAAATCTCAAGTGTTTACAAAAAGTGGTTTCATAATCATGCAACGTTTAAAATTTTTTTTTATATGATAATAAAGAACTATATATTAGTAGAACCCTTCACAAAGTGCCTGAATCATGTACTAGAAATGATTCGGAATACATCCGAATCAAATCGCATTATTAGAAATCTAATGTTTAGACATCACAAAATAAGTAGTTTTATTTAATACCCTCGTGTCTAGTAGAGACAAGTTAAATTAAATCCCTCTCCATATTTCATTTTTTTATACTGATTACTCAATTATTGCATATAAATTGATTTCAAATTGGTTTTGAGACTTGTATTGAATACATATGTTTCTTGCTACAAATGAAGCGATTCATCACAAACTGAGAGCAAAAGTTGGTCACGAAGATCCTTTTGGAAGTTTAGAACAGTGTGTTTACGAATCATAACAATAACACACAATTATCATCATATATATAATTTTCGTAATTATGATATAGTTAAAAGTTAAACATTTCTATACATTATTTATTGTTATTAAAAGTAAAGAAAATCCACTGAACAAAATCACATAAAGAGTGAAATACGTTTAAAAAATGATTTAGGAAAAATATCGTTTGCTGAAATGATTAAAAGAACTTCTTGAGAAACTGAAATAATACAATTTAAAATATTTTTATAATTTTTTACTCTTTTATTCTTCTATTTTTTTTCATTTCATCATGAAATATCTGAGTGCATATATAAATACTTTTACCAAAAATTATATTGTATCATCGAAACAAAATTGCAATTCAGATCAGTAAATAATAAAAGTGTTAAAAATGTTAAAACTACATTTCTCTAAAGTAGTGCAAGCTGATTTTACCCTAAAAATATCTTTACTTATATATATATATATATATATATATATATATATATATATATATATATATATATATATATAAATTGTGTATATTTTAATTCATCATTTTTTTCATTTTTATTGAAATAAATTCTGAACGATATTAAAAACATAATTTCTTATACTCCAGTTTTTTTTAAAAGTATAATGAGTTTCTAACTTTAACATCTGCGCGAATTTTGATGTGTGTGAAATGTAGAGCAGATATTACATTACTTCATTTATTGCTAATGGTTCATATTACATTTTGTAACCATTTTTGATTTAAATTTAATTTGAAAATATAGGATACTGTAAAATCTGGCGTATGTGATGCACACTTTTACTACAAAAATAGATCGAAATTTAGGGGTGCTTGTTATATGTCTTGTATAAATGTGAGAGCTATAAAAAAGATAAACAGAAAAATAGAGACTTCTACATGTATTGAATTACTGTTTATTTAAAATAAGTGGCCTTCTTTATCAACCTAAAGCAACGCTTCTCAAAGTTGCTATACTCGCGATCCAATATTCAACCATTATTTCAATCGCCCCCATACAATAACAATGTACTGAATTTAATAATACTATACTTTGACGCTAAAACTACGATACGACTTTAACCTCTTAAGCACTCCCCGTGTATATAAACGTCTCTCTAAGCCAAAGCTTTTATTTCTTCAGACGTATATATACGTCTTTCTGAAGTACGATTTTTTTCTGTGCACTGATATCCGTAAAATTATTTCAAGACTTTGGAATGCAATAAAAGGACATTGACAATGTTTGCGAAGGATTTACTTATTCTAGATTATTTTTACTCCTTTATTCCTCTCCCTTCCCTGTGGCCGCGGTAGCCGAGTGGTATAGGTATCGGACCATGGCTTGCTTTGTCACAGGTTCGAGCCCAGTACCACTAAAGACCCGCCGTGTAGGGCAGCGATGCACGTTAAATCTGTCGAGAGCTGAAACGTCCTCCCGTTGGTGTGGTGTGGTAGTTAGGAGAGGGGGTGCCAGCTCAAGTGTCGTCCACGTCACTTGACCATGGTTCAAAATTACGTGGTCCGTCGCCAAAAGCCCTCGTGTAGCTGAACAGTGCGATGTTAATATTCAATCAATCAATCAATCCTCTCCCTTCCCCCAATACATCACATACGCGTGTCTACGTGGAAAACGGTTGGCATTTGAAGCGAATCGCGAAGCTTATGATCGGAAGCCAAGGTTTAATTATAAACCGTACAAAAATTATCAAGATGTGTTAATTTTTTTTTGTTATAAATTATATATATAACAAACCAATGGGGCCACAGGAAATTAATAAGCTTGATTTTAACTTAGAATTGTGGAATTAGGTATAAAATATATTGTGTAACACTGATATATTTATAAGTGTAATATATCAGTGTAAATATGTATCTTATTTTTTATTATGCCAGAATGTATTTTGTTTGCTTACTATCAGTAAATTAATAATTTTTTAAAATAATCTTTTGTTCTCGACTTTTCAATATATATATATATATATATATATATATATATGCTCTCACCCCCCTAGTAGAGTTGTCACGCCCCCCAAGGTTGGCACGCCCCACAGTTTGAGAAACACTGACCTAAAGGGTTGTAGTTCTAAAAGTATTCTATTTTTTCTGAAGTTTGGAATAATAATTCAAATAAATGACTGCAAAACTATAGTATTGCTCTCTTACATTTCAGGTTTCTTCCTGAAAAAGGCGGTGCGCGTTATACGGTGATTATATCTAAAATTTGAAAATTGCTGCTAGAAAGTATAGGCTCACGTTATACGCCGGAATTTAAAGTATAGTTTTTTCATCATGGTTGAGATTTTGAAAATGTTTCTACAAAATCTAATTTAAAAGTTCCTTTCCAGTATCCTCAAGAATGTAAAAATGTTTGGAAGTGACTTGCGGCATAGGCACGTAGTTTCACTAGGGTTCAAAACTGTAAGATCCTTCACTAATAAGTGTCGCATTTCTTCTGAGAGCGATGTTAAGAATTAATCAGTACTTACACTTATGAATTTATGTACAAAATGGATGCGAAGTAAAGAAAAGTAAAAATCGCGAGTCACGATATCTGATGCGATGTTTTTTTTTTATTTGGAATTGCAGCGTAGTATGAAAAAGCACCCCCTTTTTATATTTTGTTAATTACCTATTATTTAAAAAGAATTAGGATACCTTCATTTCCTTATGAAAATATAAGCACTTTATATTTAATTTTAGTTCCTAGAGGAGTATTTAAGAAAACTTGAGAGTTTTCTCGGTGAAGCTCCAAATATTGCAAAAATAGATAGAAGACTGAATATTTTAAAGAATATATTAAATCCATCAGATGAGAATTCAAGTAAAAATATCTGTTCTGTCAAGTAAAAACACGTCAAGTGCACAAGAAAGGTAAAAATTATTTCCCCTTCACGAAAAATCAGCTTTGCACTGAAATTGAATGCTATCAATACTCAAGAATTCGTGCTTAAGTCTGTAATGGGAGAACTCAAGCATAATATTTTATTTCAAGTTCATTAAATTTTGCTTAACAAAATGATTATTTTGTTAGTATATGCATTTATATCTTTGCAATTTTAGGTTTAGCATTTATTGTGTAATAGAAGATAAATTGTTCTAAAAACGAATTGAAGAATTATTACGTACATATTAGTTTCCCAGTGTTCTAAAAATGTTCTACGATTTAAAATAATAATAAAAATAAAGTGGAAGGTGATGGATATGCACGGATTAGTGCATTTTTCTTTGATTAGCAGGAATTTTATACTCACCAAATTTCAGAATTTTTTACAAAGTTCGTCAGTGGATGGCACTTCAGACAGAAAAAACTATCAAACTATTTTTGTGTGTGTGTGTTCGTATCTATGTTTTGTAATTCTCTCGTTATTCTGGCATGCGTTTCGGATACTGTATACTGTTCGGAACTGTGAGATTCATCACTTGGACAGTAGTTTTGTTGCAACGAGACACAGTTTAAAATTAAATTCGGAAAGAGACCGGTGTAGTACAATGAAAGAACGTGAAAGTGTTTTAGTTGAACGTGAGCTTATATTTGTTGTAACACATATTTTCATTTAGGTACCTTTTTTGTCAATTACTTCCTGTATAAACAAAATATATTTTTCACACGTATGAAAAACAATGAAAAAGGCTTGGTTAACTTGTGGTTTTTACTAAATTAACTGCACAATTTTTATGATTTTTTTTCTTTTACATGCGAAATGATTTTTTAAAAATAATTAGACAATATACAAAGAGACAAAAATCATAGTTTCATAATTAGTTATTTTACTTCAAGTGAAAAAAGGAATGAAAGTTTCTATATCAAACACTAGAGGAAGTAACCGTTTAAAATTTATGAATATATATATATATATATATATATATATATATATATATATATATATGGTATTTTATTTTAAATTTTATTTTAAATATTAAGAAGTCATTTTACAAGTTATGTAAAACATTTTTAGAACTAGAAAAACATTCACTGATTCTTAAAATCAAAATTAAATTCAATTTTTTGAAAGTGTGTCATGTCTTGGTACCCACAGAAAAATATCATTTTTTGTAATGTTTTTATATGTAATTAATAGCAATTTAAGTCTGCACTTTGCGCAGCTTTTCAATCACTCATGTTAAATACACATAACTTCCATGTTCTAAAAAAAGTAAACTATCTTTATTCAAGTTAAGACTTTTGCTACCATCATTTTTTCATAATGACAAATCACCTCTGAATATAAAATTACAGATATCTAATTACATTACTAAATTGATAATCAAGTAATGTAGAAATTATTTATAGTTAGATGTTACATTTCGTATACAAAAAATACGTATTTCAATAAAATCGAATATAAAGCAGTTAAATGGAAAAGTAAACGCATACGCAATGACTAAAATTATATATTTTTACTTATCAGATTATACGACAAATCGTTAAAATTTAGGTCATATTTTTCTCTATGACAAGAAATATTTTGTGAAATATGTTCTCTGCTAAAATCAATGGATAAAACTTATTCATATTTTTGTGCAATATTGAAAAGTCTGGAAAATTTTCAGGAATGATTTTGGACGAAAGATACTCAGACGCCATTGTCAATCTCAGCATGCGCTGTGAAAGACGGTGAACATTCATAACAATAACTGTTGTCAACACATCAGCTCATCCTTTTTCTTTTCATTATCCGGCTTCTTTCTTGGGGAACAGTCGTTAAGATTTTTTTCACTTCTTTATTTTTGTTTTCCAAATCTAGAAAGCTTTTGCGAGTTCCTCATCATAACTTCTCCAATGAAGGATTTACTGGAAAACGTCAGTTGGGTTGTTCAAGCTTGTAGGGTTATTTGTCACTTTGCTTTTTTAGCTGGATTCTTTTATTTCAGTTTTAAAATATCACAAATGGTTTGCGTGTTTGGTTATACTACGTTTTTCTTATATTATTCTTAACGTTTGAAAATCGTTATGAATAAAATACAATTGCTTATTATGATGGTTCCGGTGTTATTAGTTTTTTTACTAATGAATTACGAGAAAGTAAAAAAGCTAAAAATATCAAAATTGTCACTTTTTATATATACTGGTGTAGGTAACGAAATACCCATGAGTTAAAAAGGTTCTTGGAGATTTAGTTAGGTAATTCAAAGTATAGAAAACTGAAATTTATGCAAAATACTGCAAAAAGTACATTATAAAAGGCCATATTATTCATCCACTTCTCGATAACCTCTCAACTTCCACTTCTCACGCAGCTTTCTCTGGCTGATTGGTGAAAAATATATAAAACACGGCACATAAATCATTGTATTTCCTTGAAAAAGTTACTTGCAATGAATAAAGTACAGAATGAATAAAAACGATTGCAGAAAAGACGAGTAGTAGATAGCACACGCATGTATACATTATGTGATCAAAAGCATCTAAACATCTGTATTGTTTGTTTTTCCCGCAAGTCAGTCAAAACATTGTATGAAGTTGGGATATATTTTACTTCACTAACAGTTACTCTTCTGTGTGTACGACTATCCACTAATTGTTTAAATTGTTCAACACAAATCGCCTTCACTTGTGCATACTAAAACTTTTGAGCTCTTTCAGAAATTTAGAGCGTAGTGGGCTTGCTCGAAGTCAACGTATATATCTCTTTTGAAGACAATTTTGATGGATACAGCTCTAATTTCGAATCCTGAACATTCGTGTCAACAGACCACTTATATACTGAATTTGTAGTATGTAAAGGAGCGCAGTCCTTTCGAAAGAGAAATGGTCGCTTCGAAAACTTTTTTCAACCCTTCTGGACATTGCGTCACTCTCACCCCTCCTCCGGGCAGCCATTTTGAGCCATTGTCTTCATTTACCAATAGGACGACTCTCTCTTCGCTGGACTCCATTCTCCAAAACACATATCAAAAGCCAAATTCCATGCCTTGAAGCCTAACCACTGGCCCGCCGCAACTCGTTCAATAGCCCCATGCAGTACACCTTCAGCATGATATTCCAACTTCGCCGCTTCATCTAATAGACTTTTTCCAGATACGGGATTGAGGGTTCTCAGTAACCTGTATGCCCACAGACATTTCCTGATATTCTTGATACAAAGGAATGGTCCTTTTCTGAATAGTTGTCACAATGAAGGCAGCTCAAAGTTATCCAAGATGTTGAGATATGGTTTAATATTGGCAGTTCCTTGCACATAAACCAAATGGTCTACTTCAAAAAATGTCCTCTAAATTATTATTACTACATCTGCAAATTTCACTAGCACATAATATAGTAAATTTCAAAGCCTTCACTAGATATTCTTCCCATACAGCTTCCCTTCAGACTGCCAATTATACACCTTGTTTTGTAGCTTCAAGTATCTGATGTCATTACTGAAGGTTCCAGAGTGTAGAATTTTGCACCATTGTAATCGAACTTGACATTGATGGTGATAATGTTATTTACTAGCAGAATATCATGAGAACCAAGATTTCAATGTTTGGGAAGAACTGTAAATTTGTTCACGCTGCATCCAGAAGCCTTTTCGAATTCCTAACAAATTATTTTGGCCGAATCTATGGTAATGATTTTATTACTATCTTCAGCGTTGTATCACAGGGTGGACAAGTAGGGTTTTTTCAAAGTGCAAAAGTTAAAGTAAATTGAAATGGAATTTATTTTCGAGTGTTAGTGCCCTATGTACTTATACTTATATATAATATTTGTGACATCGTTGCATATCTTCATGCGAAAAAAGAACCAAATTCACCCTTTATATATTCTATATAAAAGTTTATTAATGGACAAGGATAAATAAATTATTACACAAAGACATATCGATGTACATACACAATGAAATACTACAATAGACTATTTGCAATAGTTTCAAACGCACTCGTTCTAAACCAGCTTTACAATGTTTCAGAAAAGGTTCTCTAGAATAGTTTCCCCAGTAGGAATTCAGACAGATTAAGACTCTCTCTTATTGCATTCAACCCAGAAGCAGATTCTGAGCTCTATTCTAAACTCACTCGACCTTTGGTTCAAAGGTCTTTTATTATCTTCTTGGAAATTTCTACAAGGGTCAATCCTGGATGCTTCTCGATGGCTCTTTTGCGGATATCATATTTCTATCAAACTTGTCACCAAGAATGATAAAAAAAAAGGCCGTGAGTTTAATAATTCTCTTCACATCTTTTAATGTTACCGTAATTTTATTTTTCAAGCATGCTTTGGGAAGCGAGTTTTGCGTGAAAACCCAGCCTTCCATCAAGGAGCACGTATAGCAGGGAAATAACCATACATGTCTTGTTTCAACGTTTATTTGATATAAATAATAAACAAAACATAAAGTGCAATATTTATTCAATATAAAAATGTCACAGTATTAATCAAAGTTCAATAAGACTTATATTTAGAAGAAACTATTCTTATGATTGTCAAGAAGTTTTCCAATTCACGTTACTTGCTTGATTTTTATATCAGCTTGGTATGTTTTCAACTGTAAGTTAATATGTTTCACTGAGTCATCTTTTGTCAATCTTTTTCTAAGTTTTGACAGTATGGGATTTAGTACCGGAGAAGACTTTTGTACATGTGTAAGCAGAGTGGAAAGGGTTGATAAACGATTTCTTGCATTTAACTGAAACAAAAGCATCTTCTGTCCTTCTAGTACTGAGTTTTTAACACTAGAAAAACTGAAACTTATTATATACCTATATAGCCCAAAAGCAGTCAAAAGTACTGATTGCATTGCGAAAAAATTATTAATGTGTTAAGAAATTTATTTAAGATTACCTTTTAATATTTTTGTATTATTTATAATCATATAACAAGTTATTAGTAAATATTAACAATAAAAAAATTTACTTCACTTTGAAAAAAATATACTTATGTAAATCTGGGATTCGAGGATTTTATGCAAATTAGTCGCAAAGTACAAAACAGTTCTTTAAGAGCGATGAGAATTTAGTGCTGAAAATACAATCTTTGAAATACTGGATTCATATATTTGCAGAATAAATCGTAAATCCAATTCTTGAAATACTGGCTATATTCGCAGAATAAATCGCAAATCCAATCCCTGAAATACTGGCAATATTCGCAGAATAAATCGCAAGGTCTTCACACCTTTGACAACACTCGGACACAACTATCGGTGTCTAAAATACACGTATATAAAAGATTATTCACAAGCAATGGCTCTTTGAACAGCCAAAGTAATTCAACTAGTCGATTCGAAGTACTAGTTGAAGTACTTTGATCGCTAGTCAAAACCAGACTGACTGACTTTCGGCGAGCATCTCTCTATTTATATCCCTCGTGGATAATTCGGGAAAGACCCACATGCGTTGTAGGTCTTGAAATTAGTGTTTTTCTCTACTAATTTCTAGAAGAATCCAGAGGGTCTGAACCAAAGTCGCAAAAAAATTGATTGATCGCAAAATAAATGACGCTAACTTAGCTGTATCACCAGGCTTTCGCCATATTCCCATTAAATCACCTTTGTAACGGAAGGGACGGTGTTACTTGTATATATTACAATTTTAACGTAAATTAAATCTAATTTCGAGTAAGATCAAGTCATTGCACATCCAAATACAAATTACTTAGACACACAATTCATAACAATTCATTCCTAAGAAATTGTACATTACATATGCAATTATTTTTCTAATTGAAATCAAGAACCAAAGGAACAGATTTCCTGCACAGTATTCAGAATCGGTATTTTTAACGTTACATAACGTTCCAATTTCTCGATGTGCTTTGGCATATTTACAAATCTTTGGATATACTTAGGGTTAGATTGTTATAGTATTTGATAATTTGTCCTTTTTATTCTGAAAGAAAGCTTTTTAATTTAATTCCCTTTAAAAACAGTGATCTTAGTCAACAATAATAATTACGGCTTATAAGTTACTTAAAGAAGTATTTAAAGTTTATTTATTTTCTATTTTTTCTTCAAGTATTGCAGATGTGTGACAAAAAATATGCAGTGGACAGTTTTTACAGTAAATTGTGAGAACCAGCTCACGTGAATATTCATCAGATAATCTAATATTTTCAGATATTTTCTCATAATATGTTACACACACATTTTTATCTAGGCACCAAAACTAACATAAATTTTTCATGCTAATCTCCATCTTTTAAAAGGTAATTGATAACTCTGGTAAGAGATCCTTTTGGTTATTCTTAAGTTTTATCTAAATGCTAAAACGAAAATTGCCTCTTTAAGTATATCTCAGACATATTTAACAGAAAATTTCTCTCTCTCTCTATACATATGATAAACCCAACGAAACAGTAAATCAACAAAAACGTAATAAATATATTAGTATTGTTCCCTAAGGAATGAGTAAATGTTTTAACTTTTTATTACGAGATAAGTACTGGAATGTTTCCGAGAAATCTTTTGAACTCTAAGTTCTTTTAATTCAACAATTCTCATTTATTCCCACATAATAGAGTTTTATTCTTTAACTATTTCGGGTACTTTACCTTTACTGGCTTACCGAAGAAAGAAGATATAGTATAAAAGAAAAATTGCTCCGCACACACATTTTCTGTACTCTGATGTCATATATTAAGTCGGAGGTAAAGCAATAAAGACTTTAGAAATGTTTTAGAGGGTTAAATACATAAATCAAAGATTTATGGCTCACTTGTGGCAGTAAATGAAGCGGATGAAGGAAGATAAGTTCTGATCCACCAACGAAATTTTAAAAATTAGATAAGTGTTTTTTATTTCTCAAAATGATAAATGTGCTTCAGTAATTATTTATTTGCTTATCAGAAATTGCTCTAAATATATAACTTTAATGCAGAGAAACGAGGAAAAATTTTACAGAAACTTAAATTATGAGAGTTATATATAGAGAGTTGGACACCGATTTAAGGTGACTTGGTAACCCAAAAATGACCGACCTATCGTTTTTTTTTATTTTTATTTAATCTTAATCTTTGCATTATTATCTTTCGATTCATAAATTATTTGTGCAAGTCGGAAAGTTATTCACACTCAAAGTTAGCAATTCGACCTCGCCCCCTTTTTAGAAAAAAAAAACTAAAAAAACGTCATGATAAAAAAATTTATTTCATTAACAGAAATAATAACAATAAAAAGAATGTGTTATGTATAAAGCAGAATATTTCCCAGGCAATACAACAATGTAATTTTTCTTCTTTGTAAAATGTGTGCATGTAAAATTTTTGAATTAAGGCATTTATATATATTAATAATTTCATATTTTCATATCTTATTCCTGATATGTTTTTCATACAAATGTAATACCTCAATATTATGTGAAGAAAAAACTAAACTTTCTGTCGTGACAAAAAAATTTTAATATTTTTCCTGAATTTTCTTGTGTGTGTGCAATTAATACCTTCTTATAATTGATCATTTATAAAAAAATGTATGGGTTACAAAAATACCAAAATGCAATTATTTTAGAGAAAAATATATAAATAATGTCTTAAAGTGGTATTTTAAGTTTATTTAAGCTTATTATAATACTTTTTTCAGAATTATGAAATTTAAAGTGGTTTTTCTCAGTTTGTGTTTTTCGAAACAATAGTGCATTCAAAATGCTACTCCTACAACTGTTTACCAATAACTTCCAATTTTTTCTTTGTGCTGCATATAAAACATGTAACAAAATTAGGGATCAATTTTGCTGTAAACTGAATACTGAATACTTACCATAAGAGTATTACAAAAAAAATTTCAGGTCAAAAAATTAATAATTACAGAAAGAGTAGGATTTTAAAATTTACCTAAATTTCTTCAAAAAATTTAAATTTTTAAAATTGCTTGAATAATATGTGAATAATTTCATCTCGTATCATTTTCTTGATTAGAAACATTATATAAAATGTTAAAACATAATTTTTAAATACATAAATAAAGAAAGTAGTTCAGAGTGTACCCTTCTTCTTAACGAATGGATTAGAACTGAACATTTTATTCGTGAATTCGGGGTTATTTTAAAAAATCTATAAGTAACTACCCGAAAAATGTCCATAGTTAGAAATCAGGCCATTTTTTATTCAGAGAGAAGCTAAAAAAACTATTCCCTAATTATTTTTCGCCATTCATTAACTTCTACAAATCAAAAATATCATCAATATCTGTGTTATAGATAAACGATGTTGCTGACATTAAACTTTTAAGACGTTCTGTTAAAGCCTTTTGCGGTCCAATTTATGCAATTGTCAAATTAGCGTAAAATATTAAGCTTTTCATTCAAAGAAAAATGCTTTGGTTTCCAACACACTGCCATGCTTCAAAACACACACACATACATATATGTCTGCAAAATGACACATATAATGAAACCTATTTCCTCTCTAAAGAGAGAGTAAATTGTAAGAACACTTACACTCTCACCCCTTTAGGTAAAATTTGTGAGAGGCTTATACCTCTTGTACCTCTCCTAATTTCCAACACAACTACCTTTCCTAACTACCTGAACGCTGAACTTCAGATGTATTACATAACCAGACCTTTAATGAAGGAAATAGTATTAGATTTGTACTGCTTATACAAAGTAAGTACAAAATATTTACTCGGGTTTAAAAAATCATATTTTCAAATATACCGCATATGTTACAAAAAGTGATACATGAATGTAAAGAGAAATATACACATTTTTTTTAACATCAATGAACAACAGCCCATTCAAGATCACTGTAAGTAAAATCCAAATATGGCAACCATGACAAAGAAGATTTTTTTGCGTATTAGAATATGTACGTGCTTTTTCAGTTATTTCAGTACAAAGTGCATTTAGAATTAGCTACGGCAGTGCTTCTCCAAGTTTCAAAAATCGCGAACCAATATTCAATCATAATTTTCATCGCCCCCTCTCCTCAAATGGTAACAATGCAATGAATTTCATAATATTGTAATTTGGCGTTAAGACTCCTATACGAACTTTTAACCTTCCTTTTAAGTGCTATCGGTGTGTATAAACGTCTCGTTCAACCAAGGCTTTAATTTCTCCGTACGTATATATACGATTTTTTCTAAACACGGATTTCCATAAAATTATTCCGAAGGCTTTGGAATGCAATAAAAAGTCATTGACTGTATTTGCGAAGGATTTACTTATTTCTGAGGAATTGCTTCTTTATTTCTCCCCCCCCCCAATACATCACATAAGAACGCCTACGTGGAAAATGGTTGGCATTGGGAAGGAAATTGCGTAACTTTTAATCGGAAGTGAAGGGATTAATTGTGAACAGTACAAGTTATGAAGATAGGTAATTTTTGTACATAATTTTATGTATGACAATCCCATGGGGTCACTGGTAATTATTAAACTTGTTCTTCACTTTGTACTGTTAAATTAATTATAAAATACTTTGTGTAGCACTGATACATTTGTAAGTGTAATATATCAGTGCAAAAGTGTATTTTATTTTTTTTATTATGTCAGAATGTATTGTATTTGTTTATTTTCAGTAAATTAATAATTATTTAAAAAATATTGTGTTTCCGACTTTTCAATATACTCGCGCCTTCCTTGTACAGTTGTCACGCCCCTCTAGGTGGGTGCGCCGCACAGTTTGAGAAACACTGAACTACGGCAACCAACAAATACATTCTGGGATAATATAATCAATTTATGAAAACAGGTTACTCGTGTAAAAAAGGAAATCCGTGGCTGGCCAAGCATCTCGGAAGAAGCAGTGGAGAGAGTGAAAATGAATTTTGTTCAAAGTCCACGGAAGTCTACAAGAGTTGCCAATTGTAAACTTGGGATGATCCAGAAAACTGTATAGAAAATTTTACGAAGAAAAAAATTCAATTTCCAGGAGCATAATATGCAATTGATACAAGAAAAACTGAGGACAACAAGAAAGCTTTTAAGCAGCATTACGAATAAATTTCAGAGTGATGCTAGAAAGTATATGAAACGAACTAGATTACAGATTGGAGGTATGCCTTGAAAAAAGGTCACACATCGAACATACGTAACAGAAAAAAAAACGTTCTATAATTCTTCTTAGATTTATGTATCACACTTATTTCAATATATGCAGCAGTTTCAATAATATGATCATTTAAAATTGGGTCCATCATTTGTACTCACCCTGTATATATGTTACCGGCAAAGTATGAAATGCCGGCAATCTGTACAATGTCTGATATTTTTTGGCAAATTATAAAATAAAAGAATTATTTCATACTTTGCCTAGGCATTCGATAGAATGACCAATACTGTTTAGGCAGAGTATGAAATAAGGTCATGATAAGGCTATTATATCAATGACGTACATTTATAAAAAATACTAATGTTATTCTGACAAAATGGAGAGTGCCATTAGAAAACTTTTCAAACTACGAAAAGGAAAAAGAAAGTTGTACCAAACAAAATTTAGGTATTTCTTATTAAGGAAAACAAAATTTTCAAATACAAAAAATAAGAACTTAAAAGTAATCTATTTATTGCAACATGGTAGGTTTGAATGACATTTTGAATTACCTTTCATTAAATTTTTCAGGCAAAGACCATTCTCATTTTTGGTACTTTGTTTTATACATACGTTTGAGGAATCCTTCGCCGTTACCATCGGAATAAGTAATTGCAACTGATAGAAGAGGAAAAAAAAATCATGGTCAGGATTATCTTTAATTCTAAGCAAGTTCTTAAGGCATAAAGTAAATTGTGATTCCGCATGTACTTGTTTTAAAATTCCTTCAGAAGTTCCAGGTCAATAGAAACCATCTTTTCCACTCGTTACAATTGCTAATATATATTGACATTCAGAAAAAAAAATCACAAATTTCACAACAATGCCTTTTTTTTAAAATAATTTTTCTATTTTTTTTCTGGCAAGGTTCACAAAGTTGGATGTACAGTTCAATACCGTTGAACGTTTTTGTATTTAGTTGAAAGTTCTTTCAGAATTATATCACGTACTCCGTGTCCAATAGCCAAATGAGTTTCATGAAGTACCTAGAATAAATCATAATCCGAGTTATCCCCTTGTACTTGTCAATGTTTGATAATTTTACTGCAGCTGCTGTGTGTGGGATGTTGTTTATATTTTAAATTGTTTTGATTTAATAACTTAGTTGTAATTAAATATACCTTCATAATAAAATTTAGTAACTCAAAAAAATGAATATAAAGTGATTTTTTCCATGGAATGTCAAGCAAACACTAGAGAAATACACCCCAGTAAATAAGTTAGAAATAATTTAACACTCCTTGAGTTGCCCGAAACCACTTGATCCACGGACCGGTGGTTGGGCACCATTCTGTGTAGTACTAACGCCTTCTTTAACAGGTTAGCAGTCATTCTGACTTTTAGTACATAAGTTATTAACATCTAGTAAGTAATTTCCGTTTACCCCCTTTTGAACTCAAATTTTGGGCAGCTAGGCGTCGAATATTTGTATCATGCCTATGAATCAGAGGTCGGCAGTCTTTTAGCTTTGGCGTGTCAAAAACCAACATAACAATTAAGGTTCAGCGCGTCACACATTGGGGCATTTTTGAAACAATTCTATTCCCGCGTATAATGCATGCAGAGTTAGAGAACCGAGTTTAATTATATAGATTTGCACACATTAATTTTGCATCAATTAAAAATATTTCTCAGCATAAAAATAAACAGCATGAATTATAATTATTTTTTCAACAAATTTTTTTAAAAAAACTCGAGAAAAAGTTAACACTCCTAAGATACCTTAAGATTAAATAATTTGCGAATCTAGATAAAAATTACCTTGCAATAAACTTGTCATGTAAAACATTCATCACAATCTTCATAGTTTTTTAAAATTGCTGCATTCTTTGTTTATCTTATAAACAGTTAAAGGACTGAACTTGGGTTTGTTGGAAGATGCAGAATTCATAAAATAAAAATATACTAATAAATTACTAAGATTAAAAGGGATCCTCAAAGACCAAGTTGTACCTTTGTTGGAATTCCTAAGATTGTATAAGTCAGTTCCCTGTTTAATTTTGTTTCTTAAGATTTACTAGTTCAATCCTTTATTTTTAAAATAAAGAATTTAAATAGTAATGTATGTCTAAATTTTTACAAAGTTAAATTATAAATCGTTAGTTTTTAAACTAATGAAACTATTTTCTGCATGAAAACTTAGATGATACACTGGATTCTGAAAGTCACTAATCCTGTAAAGTTTACTTTGCTTCACTTATTCTAACTAACAAAGAATAGCCTTTGAAAAAAGGAAACCATAATGCAATTTCCAAAGAGAAGATTTCTTAAGAAATATTCTTTTGTTTAACCATTTTGTAGATAATGTATTATCAGAAACAAGAAGCTTTAGCATTACAGAAAATTTAAAGTTTAAGTAAATTTAAAAATGGAGCTAATTTATTTTGCACATCAAGGTGTAAAAGTTAACAAAATAGAAGAATTCCATACCATAAATTATGGAGTGTTTTAGAAAAAGAGATCAACATATAAAATCTGTCCGTAAACAGACTACTGATTAACGAAAGACTTGTCTTATGTAACATTGAAACCATTGTTACTTATTACATAATCGGACATTGTTCAGTTTTCTTAAAAGAAGTAATTTTGAAAATGGTATTATATGTTTGAAACTAGTACAGAAGTACTTGCAAATTAATATTCTTAAGCATCTATGATAATTATTAACTGAAAATTAATAGAAAAATTGAGGAAACGAGTTACTTTCTTTGATTTTTGTACAAAATCAGAACAAAAATACTTGCAAATTAATATTCTTAAGCATCCACGATATTTATTAACTGGAAATTAAGAGAAAAGTTGAGAAAAAGAGTAGTTTTCTTTGATTTACATTTACGTAAAACGAGCTACTTTAAAACAACTTGTGGTTATCTTTCTGTACTTTTACCCTTCATTCTTCTTAATCTCTCTAAATCAATCAATCTTTTTTACTCTATCTTTTCTTAGTATAAAATCCGTCATGTCCATCGGGCTAAAAACACACACACACACACAAAGAAGAACTCTCTTTACTTTACACATAATTCAGTCTTACACTTAACCCACAAAAATCACAGGACTCTCTTTTCTCTGTATGCGTCCATTTACCAGACTAACGCATTTATTTTCCCTACAAACAGCAACCTCCTTCGCAGGTGCGGCGAATGGCGCTAAACACTCAATAATCTAGTGCCACCATTACACAAATTATATTTGTACATTATAACGAAGGTAAACAAAGAAGAATATCTGATGTATGAAAAATGTATTATTAAGTATGCAGAAATTTTCCAAAATTAAGAACAGATCATTTTAATTTTGTAAATTTATTTCCGTTGATGTATGTACTAAAATGTTCTATACATTAATTCTATATATATATTATTATAATTCATTGATTTTATTTTAATAAAGATTAATTGTTATTTAAAATTTTACTGAAATATATGTGAAATCAACTTCATCAGTTGCTGTTTGTAACTCATCGCTCTTTTTTTATTTCGAAATTCTAGAAAATTAATATTAAGTTTTTATAACTATATATATATATATATATATATATATATATATATAATTTGTACGTTTACTGAAACTAGTACCATAAATATCTATAAAATGAATGCTTCTATGCTAAAAATACAAAATTCTTAAATACATTTTTAAATTTATATATAAAAATCAAAAATATATATACATTTAAATGAGCTAACGACATTGATTTTATATTGATTTTTTATTTATCAATAAATTTATAGAGTATAATTATTTTATGAGAGCGAATAATGAATAAAGATAAAAATCATGAATTAGTTTTAGAAAGAGGTACTAAATTTAGAAAATAACTTTATGCATCAGTTATTTTTTATTAGCATGATACCTGTGTTCATAACTAGTTGGAAACATAACTTTTATTAAAAAAGAAAAATAGATGAGATATAAGACTAAATTAATATACTTCTTCTATACACACGTATGAAGAGTAAATTTTCTTCACGCAATAAAAACACATTTCCTTTTTTGAAAAATTGTTAATTTATGGTAATTCACAAAAAAAAAATGTTCAGCCCTTTATGAATACCAAATATCAATACTCGAATTCTGTAATGAAATCATTTTTAAGGCATTTTTGGGGTCTCAACTATCTAAATTATTTAGAAGAATTACCAGGGGCATGCACTTTTCTAATAATACAAGCTTTTACTCTTTAATATAAAAAATAAAAGTAATTGCAAATTAATTTTCATTTGTATTCATTGCAGAAAAGAACATAAACACATTTTTCAGGATACTTTTTATTTTCTTATCAATAAAATATTTTCTCCTAAATGAATATTTTATGTCGTAAGGTGCATTAAATGTTCTTTATTAACTTGAGAGAGAAGAAGGAATTTTTATTTTCATTAAAATGACTGCTGATAACTTTGCGCTCATTTAAAAGACTGGATAAGGTTGAATATTTTCTTAATGTTCCTTCTTTCTTTTTTGTAACTTTTATTATTAAAATGTTTTGAATAATGCAATCATTTAAAAAAAGAAGATTTGTACGTTGTAAAATATTATGTACAGCAAAATAGTTGTTATAAATGTTTTAAAAAATCAAATCCTTACACTCATTTTTTTTATATATCCTGCCGTGCAAAATGTAAGGGCAAAGGCGAAGAATAAGCATTTATTTGATTTGCTTTACGTTGTACAATGAAAAAATAAGAGGCTACTGTCGATAGATTTCGTAATTTTGAACCACGGTTAAATAACAAGGACAACACCAGAACTGGAACCTCCCTCTCTAAGCTTCCAGATCATGCCAACGGGATAGCTTTGTGTTTCGAGAAGTAAAACGAACATCAACCCCTCTACACAGCGGTATTTCAGTGGTACAAGGTCTCAAATACTCGATTTGACAACACCGACTTCTTTTTATGACCATGACCATTCGGCTACCGATGCCACTAGGAAACATCATTTTAACAAAATGGGCAATAATGGTGGCCAAAAAACAATTAGGCTTAGGTGTGGTGTGACATGTATATGCTAGCAGCATGGTGTGTGTTATTAAAACGTAGGGATCATGATCTAACTTAAACACGCTAACTTAAGTACGCTATTGCATTTTTCACACTAATATAAAAATATTTTAAGTTGCTACTGCAGTGTGATATATGTTCAACAATCAATCCGAACTTATACAACAAACAATTAGCATTTCTGAACCTTTTTGACTCCTTGGACTGTTAAATTTTATGGAAAAGTTCCACAGCTCATGGGTTTTTTTTTACCGAGAGCACTTTTGAAGGTTTTACTTTAATATACAAGAATAATGTACAAAATTTTGTCATTGTTTCTTTTAGCATAAGATTTTTTTTATTTTCTAAGGAGTGATCACAATTTTTCATGGACCCTTGTTAGACCGCCAGACCAGTGATTAAGAATCCCTGTCCCAGACGATATCTTATTACTTTAACAGAAACCGAATAATTGGAAAGATGGTGAAAATTGCTCTAGTGGGGCCGTGAAGTTCTTTACGATGAATATGTGTACATTTATCTATCTATTTATACTTTTACCATCATTGATTCATATATACTTACAATACTTGACCACTAGTATCCATATTGTTACGAAATTTGTGTAAATAATGTAAATAATTAGTATTCGTATGTAAACTGCATTTATATTATTCTATGTTATATTTATTTTAAGTTAAACATTGTAATATTCACAAGCAATCCCGTTCTTTACGCTATAGTGGTGATTCAATGAGAACTTGGCGAAATCTTGGCGGTAGAGCCAAGTTGGCATAATTTTTGGTGGCCAATTTGGCGACTTTGGCGATCATTTTGGTGATAATGGTGATCATGTTGGAGGGTTGGGGACCTTCTGGATTCTTCGAGAAATTTGTGGAGAAATACATTAATTTCAGTCTCTATGGCGCACGCGGATTTTTTCTGGAAGTTTCTGCCAGGTCTATAAAAAGAGCGCTGCACGCCACAACGAGTCAGGCTTGTTTCAACCAGGAATTAGTAAACTTGCCTTGACCTTGATTACCGCTTAGCTCGGCTGTGCCAAGGAATAATCTTTTACATACGTGCATTCTAAACACTGATAATTGTGTTTGAGAGCTGTTGAAGGCGTGAAGACCTTTTGAGATATATCCTGTGAATATTGGTGCTGAATCCTGTAATTCAAGGACTGATTTCCGTCAATAAATTCTCATCTCTCTTAAAGAACTGTCTTGTAATTTAAAATTGCATAAAATCCTCGAACCCCATTCAGCGTAACAAAATACTTTCTATACGTGCTCATTAACATCCATATACTTACCATACTTGATTGTTACTCAACCGCTTGGCCACATTACTTCAGATCACTCGTTATCCTTAATTTGTACTGACACGTGTGCACTTATATAAACGTATATTTATTTAACAATTTATTTTTAATTTTATTAATATATTTATATGAAGTATATGTGTTCAATCTATTTGGGCAAAAATAATGATTTGTTGCATGTAGTTTACAGTAAAAAACTTAAAGTACATAATGTGTTAAGATAGAGAAGTAGTCCAAGTTTACCGATATCATAAATGTTCGAAAAAAGTGGCTTTCTTTCTTTAAACTTCAGAAAGAACATTCGTGGGACTCACTGCATAAAACGCGATTACCTTGGGGCTATCCCTTTCGTGTTCTAGGATAGAATGATAATTTTTGGACGCATAACGTCCTCTGCGAACAGACTTACGTTCATACTAGTAGTACTTTAAACGGTTGTATTTCAAAAGTTCTAGAACTTCTCAAAATTGCCCCACTAATATGTACGAGTAAACACCCTCGTACGTAAATTTCGTAAATAACTAAAAAAAAAAATACTTTCTTAAGAAACGATTTCTGAAAATATAATTATTAATAAACGGATATCACTTTTTAATTCAGTGATTTTTGTTTTTTTATCTTTACAATAAGACAAAAAAACCCCAATAATTTTCTTTTTTAATACAACGCATGGATTAGATTTTTTTTATTTATGAATCCTAACTCTACTTGAAGAAGAAACTGTGAATTTAGCACTCATCCCGAAAACATAAGGCGTTAAACTTATATATTCAGGGAAGTTTCAGTAAAAAAGCCACTTTCGAAATAAAAAAAAAACTCTTTATGTACAAAAAAAGTACAAATTCTTAGAGATAGTTTGAACATTTTCCACGTAATGGTATTTTCTATTCCAGAACATGTCTTCCTTTTGTGTTTTTTTGCAACGACCATGCCAGGTTAAATGGCGCCAAGTAAAAGGATTCTCAGGATTACAGTCAAGTCATTTATAAGACAACTGCCACAGAAAACTCTAACGCTTAAAGGAAAGGAAAAAAGATGCAATGGTTACATTCTGCAAAATGTTTACTTAAGTTTGTTTTATTTTATCTACTTTCTTTAATTTTACTCCCAGCGAATATACATATAAGTATTATCCATAAAAATATATGTAAATAGTTATATATATATAAACTTTAGTATAACTAGTCAAAACGGTAAGAAATATTACCCACAATAGTACAATAACAAGCTCTTGACCATAGGAAACAAAAATACACGTTTCAGCATGTTTTTCACCCAGACAATATTTATACATACAGTTGGACCTCTATCTAACGAAGTCACTAAATCCCGGAAAAATATATATATATATATATATATACGTATAATACAGTGCTTCTATAATTTTACCTATTTTTATGTGTTTAATTTGTCAATATCGTAATGCTATTGTTGCTTCAAATGTGGAAATTTAAATATGTGGAACAAGAAAAGAATTTATATAAATTCAAAATATTTATCTTCTTCAGAAAACTCGAAATTTTATTTATTTATTTATTTTTTTTTTGTAAAATTAGTGATATTTTGCAAATTTATCTCACTTTTGTGGCATAGCTAGGTTTCCAAAGATCCTTATGAAAAAAATGGTGCCCAATCTTAATTGGTTAGGTTCTTTCAAGTAAAAAAAAACTAAAAATATAGGTATATTTAAAAGGAATTCACTGAAATTTAGGCTTATATGGGGAATACAGTCCACGACAATTGGACATTTACGCATGACTATGTCAAAACTAGAGTAGATTCCCTTTTAAATGCATCAATTTTTTTAAAAAAAAAGATTTGCTTTTATCAATGTAGTAGAACTATATGAATGTATAATAATTTGTAGGAAACCTATTAATTAGTCGTACAACCCTGTACTCAAAAAGCACAGTAATATGAGCCTTTTTCGAATAAAAAGATTGGTCCTTAAGGTCACTTGTTTTTCTACTCACAACTTTACGCATTTGTTGTTGGAGCATATTGACTGTTCTTGAAAAATCACAATAAGACCTATTTATGAGCAGAAAGCTTATTCGGCAGAAAACTTTATTACTGAATTTTCGCACTCATAATCTTTTTTTAGTAATAATTTTATTACACTGCTTCCTTACTTTTCGCTTTCTGAATGTAACACTGAATATTCGCAAAACACATGAAAACACAAAATTAAAACAGATATCGAGAAATTTATTGTTACCTTACAATATTGACTGAAAGGATTGATTGAAAGGATTGACTGAAAGGAAACATAACTTCGTGAATTGGCGAGGGGAGTCTATGTTTCCATAGCAATTTTAGAACATCAGAAATGAACAGATAAACTCATAAAAGAAAAGCAGGATGAAAAACTTCTAAACTTCCACATTACTCCAATGCCGGAACTGAACCTGTAGATGACTGAACAGACAATAAGATATTCAATTCATTCCGTGAAAGAGAAAACTCTTTATTCGAAATATCGGGAACCTCATGCATAAGAGTTCCATAAAAAAAATGGGAGCACCTCCCCCTCCTATAAAAATAACTTCAGAGTAGGCAAAATGTAAACATTTTGGCAATTATAATGCCATAAAATCTAAAATATATGCCAAATTACAGTGGAATTTATAACTGTGATACAAAAATGCAAAGTTTTTACCTAATTCCACACGTCACATAGACGAAAAATCAAGTATTGTGTCCCCACTTTGTAGCACATCAAGACGAAAACTTTATCACTAGATATTTAACGGAAAGCCACAAAAATATTCAAAGAATAATTAGTTATCAATCTCGGTATTCAATGATAGCTGCGTGCATTGATGTGACATCATATACCCAAGTAGTCCAACGTTCGCATGGCTAGTACAGTATTAATCGTAACGTACAAATGAAACAGATATTTTAGAGCAAAGGTTTCCAAACTTTTTGTGTCATAGATCCTTATCATGTTTTTTCGGTTTTGGTAGACCCCTGCATTCCTAATATTGAATTTTTGCAAATTTATTGTTAGACATTTAAAAAAAGTCGGATCCAAATTTTTATGATCTCCTTGTATTGTTTTTTCAATCCCGTTCCATGATCTCAATGAAAGTAAGCACACCGATTCGAACCCGATCTTTTTGAATTTCGTGATTTGTGGTTGGCAGCAACTGCCATGCAAATCGAGCGAGTATTTAAACTCGGCTCATGTTAGTTTTTCAGAAAAAGGAAGGAGAAACGGAAATATAAGAAGTGTGTGAGTGGTTTAACTCTTAGAGGGAGAGAAAGGCTGGTTGGCAATGCAACTGCAGGTTGCATCACCATTTTAGATTAGAAATTAATTTTACAATATTAGAAGACGGTTCGAATCGGATGTCTCTGGTAATGTTGATTTTTGAACTTATTTTCTTTATCGCTCCAGTAACGAGCAAAGTGACTTTATGATTGATTATTAAAGGCCAATTTTAAGAAACTGTTTTTCGTCTTCATGCCTCCTCGACACATAAATTTCACTGCTAGCTTTGCAAAATTTAAATTAGTTTACCAATAAGTGTAACATTTATGAAATTAAGTGGATAGCTGGTGCACAGCTTCTTTTTTAAAAGATTTCCATTTCTAAATGTTGACAAGTGTAGGGTTTAAAACTTAAGGAACACATGTTAATTAAATTAAAATTTAATTAATACATCCAAAAACTCAGAAAAAAACAAATGCTTTCAATGGGAGAGATGAATTTAGAACTGACAAACAACAATATTTGAAAACAAATAACAAATTTTAAGGGGTTGTTGGAAACCTGAAATCTTCTTAATATGACAATTTTACAATTTTGTGATTTTTACTTTTTCGAATTGTATAGATTGTAACCATTCTGAAAATACCTTACTTTAACCTCTAGGGTAATTAGAAGCCCTAAAACCAATTTTTAAATAATCATTAAAACTGGGTCATGCTTATTTAAATGGTAAAAAATGTAAACAAAGCATTATGTTTTCGCTAAAAGTTGAATAAATGGTGGAAATTAAAACATTTAATCCAGAATTGCTAAAATAGTGTTTATATGGATGTTAGCAAATTCCCAATGAAAGTTTAAACCACGTACTATGGTCTCATGTACCGAAGAAAATATTTTTACAAGTAGAAGTTTTATTATTGGATACATTGGATGCAATTTCATCATTTAATATGGGAAATGTATGATTTTTGAATTTTGAGAAAATTTAATATTTAGCCTGGTTATTACAC
This sequence comes from Trichonephila clavipes, assembly GCA_019973935.1. NCBI lineage: Eukaryota > Metazoa > Arthropoda > Arachnida > Araneae > Nephilidae > Trichonephila > Trichonephila clavipes. Next base: position 970,054 of record BMAU01020187.1, read on the forward strand.
AATACAGGTAATGGAGTGTCTCGACAAATAGATGCTGTTAAAGGCCAAATACTCATGTACAAGAAACAAAGGAAGTTTGGAAAGAAAAAAGACTTAAAAAGAAAGAGAGACGAAGATGAGATAAAAAAATGTAGATCATTTGGAGTATGGGAGGGGAGAGAATGTTTTAATAAAAAAGTAATTATACATTAAAGTTTATTTATCTCAAAATGTAAATTTTTGATTTTCGATGTACCTTTTCTGTAAAAATAATGTTCACAGGTATGTAAGTTTTTGTGACATGTTTATAATGATTGTTAACATCTACTGAAATGAACATCTTGTAAAATATTCAAACATTTATTTTTGACAACATTTTTTATGCGAAAAATGGGTCAAATTTCACTATGTTTGATAAAATCTTTAAATGTAAAAATCTTCTGTGCGTGTGTTTGTCACTAAACTCCTTCTAAACGGCTGGGAATATTTCGATTAAATTTTTTATGTGGGTTCAAGTAAATTTGAGAATAGTTTAGATTCTCAATTCGATCCGATGTCGCAATTAATTTAAAAGATATTCATTAAAAACATTCAAAAATACAACTCAACATTCACCTGCATTGTTGTAACAACGCTATTGTTATAAACAAGTAATATAAAAAAATTTAAATCAATTCCTACTTAGATCAACGAAGAAAAAATTTAATTTAGCTACTTTTTATTAAATAGTTGCAATTAATATAAACTGTTTATACATATGACAGAATCACAACATTAAGTGGTAATTATTTTTTATTAATTATCATTAAAGTATCGTATTATCATCCAAAACAATCGTGTATATAAAATTTCCTTTCAACTGAATGCTTTAACACGTGAGAAAAAAAAAAATTCAAATTTTGACATAAGTCGCCAAAAGGGTCGCTAAGTTTCCAACGTGGCTATATTTGTAATTTTTAAAGTAATTAGTTTTAATCAATTAATTTTTATTAATTGTAATTAAATTATTGTATTGTCATCCAAAATAATCATGTACATTACATTTCCGCTCAATTGAGCGATTTAAATATATTTTATTAACGATTGAAAATTCCACCAAAGTAAATAAATAAATAAACAAACAAACAAACAAATAAAATATGTATAGAGATCGTGAGCTAATAGTAGGAATTGTAAAATACGTAAGTTGGCGTCGAAAATTTATTTTTAGCCAAACTGGCCAAACCTGGTCTTTATTGTTACGAAAATGCAGACGATTCACGCTTTTTAGCGTTTTCAATTAATATATTTTCAAATAATCTTTATATATGTAATTCTTCTGTGCGTGTGTATAAAACTGAACTCCTCCTAAAGGGCAGAACCGATTTTGATGAAAGTCTTTGTCTGTTCCAGTGGACTGGAGAATGCTTTAGATTTATAATTCGGTTTAGAAATGTTTATTTAATTATTTTTTTATTTATAAATTGTTGATCTTGGAATGTTTTACATTGGGTTCGGCAGACATGCGTTACGATCGCAGTATCGAATATTCAAAAATCTTTTATTTAGGATTTAAAATGTGTGTTGAGGATAACGTCTGTCGGGTCCTCTAGTATTTTATAAATTTTGAAAAGATTCAAAATTAAGTAAAAGCTCATTTTAGTATAATGAGAAAGGTGTACTTTAATTATATGGAACATTTCAAGTATGTAGATTTATCAGATTTTGAGAAAAAAGTACATCGGAAACAGCTAATTTAAAATTTTCTGTAAAGGTTTCCGACACCTCTTAGACATTTGACATCGATCTCGTCAGATTTAAACTAAAATCTCTTCGGTTAGTAGTGTCCAGTCTCTTTTTTTTATCCTTTTCTGTTTTGCTAGTTGTAAACCTCGCTAAAACTCCTCCTCACAAGGAAAATCACTTAAAATCTTTCTCAAAATATTCCATAATTCGAGATAAATAACAGGTATAACTTTTTAAAACGAAAATTACTTGCATCTATTCTAAAATTGAGAGAATCTTTCGTGAACTCCAACTACAACTCATGAACTCCAAATTATTTTCTCGCTGACTTGGACTGTTTGCAGGTCATCATAGACTCCTGGAGTCAATATAGATCACTTTGGGAATCACTGTTTAGTGGATGCAATTTAGTTTCAGTAACTGTAAATCGGTTAGTTTAAAAGTGTTCAAAGCCTAGTCAAACAACACGAAGTGAACGGAGTGCTTTTAAATAAATTTAAAAATTGATACTTTTTAAATTTCCTCTCTTTTAAAATGAATATCAAATTTTAGAGGTTCTTAGAAGTTGAGAGTTAAATAAATATATTAAAATTTACATATATTTTGCTTTTCACCCATTTTATTTTTGCATAATTATTTTTATAACTCAAAATGTGACATTCAGCAGGGTTTGGCAAGTTCTTTAACGCTTCAAACTAATTTTCTTTCCCTTTTACCTATTTTGCAAATACTTGGTTCAAATTAAAAAGTTTAAAATTTATTATATTACTTTAAATTATATTTTGGGCATAAGAAAAACCTTTTAATTAGCATAGCAGTTATCTTTATATATATTTCTTTCCTGAAATATACTTCAAGTACTCCAACATGTGTGTAATCTGTATTGATATATGTAACAATTTTCGCCTAGAAATTAAATATTGCAAATTAATATTAAGCATTGTATTATTTACAAGTATTGTAAATTTTTTGATTTGTATATATTTATCTTGCCTAAGAAAAATATTACTGTTTGTATCATTGTGTTTTCTTATTTAAAACTAACATCAAAATTTTCTTCAAAGCCATTTTCAATTCATTATTCTTTCAGTCAATGTACAAAATTAATAAAAATAATTAACAAAGTTTAGCAATTATTTAAAAGTATTTCAATAAATCTTCATAATATCATTCAAAAGTATGTCTAAAAATTTAGATTACTTACTTATACCTTAATAAAAAAACTACAGCTATCGATCAATTTCGCCGAACAAAATTAAAATTTATTTTAGAGAAACACTTTTCTATTTATTATTAATAAACTTTAATCTCAATCCTCGAATAACGAATATGATGAGCATACTTCGTGAATTACATAATAGAAAAATTAAGCGTTTTCAATTTTCGTATTCATCAATCATATTGTCTGTGAGAATTCTAATTATAAACTCTTTTTAATATTTGATAGAATAAACGCAATTAATAGTTGAACGTTTCTTTTTTTTAAATTTTACTCTTTCAAAGTTCTTATTTCATTGAAGTTTGGTAAAAACTAGTATTTCTTTAAAATTTGTTTTAATTATTTATTATATCTCATCTACAGTTTATATGTATTTAATGATATCAAAATAAAGCGGAATTTGGTTAATTATGCGACTAGAGATAAAGGCAAAATATTTTTTTCTGATTCTTATATTTTAATACTCTGACCGGTCGCATTAATTTTTTTTTTTAAAAAAAGAATTCAAATCAATATACATACAGGAAAATCTTAAGATAAATACATATTAAAAGTGTCTTCCTATTTTTTGAAAATTCTTGGTACTTACTGTTAACTTTGAAAAAAGAATTTGTTTTCATTTATACCAATTATGTGAAGCTGATAAGAAGAAAAATATTAAACATTTTGTACAAAAATAAGTTTATAGTCATTTTTATTCTGTTAAAATTAATCTTTATATATATATATATATATATATATATATATATATATATATATATATATATATATATATATATATATATATATATATATATATATATATATATATATATATATATATACACACACATATATATATATATATACACACACACACACATATATATATACATACACACATGTATATATATATATATATATTTATATATATATATATTTATATATATATATATATATATATATATATATATATATATATATATAAATATATAAAGAATACTTAAAATTTTCGAAAAAACAGAGAAGTGTAAAATACTTTAAAAACAAAAATTAGAAACGGATGTATGAAGAAATTGGATGTATGATTTTAGTATTAACATATTTTATATGCGTATAGTGGACATCATGTTATTACAATTGAATCAAACAACATTAGTATTAATGATCTATTGGTTTATTCTAAAAGTTTTCAGAACTTTATAAATAACTCAAGTAACAAAATATACTTTTATTTATGTAAAAAATAGGACTTCGGAAATGTATAAAATCTTTAACCACTTCTTTAGCATTAAGAGTAAAATTACATTTTAAATAGCAAATCTTACAAAACATTGAGACTTATATATATTTAAACTAGAGAGGAAAAGGAATTTTGGTTTTTGTTCACAAATAAATTATAAAACTAATGCATATAAAAACTAAATTTAATGAAAACATTTTTAATGGAAGCATAATGAAAATCAGGTACAAATTGTATATGTACTATGATCTAAAAGTTGCCTAATGCGCATGCTTTTAACAATATATTTAATTGTTAAGTTATAAATTTTACACCAAAAGAAACTTAATATATTTTTAACATAATTTATAAAATAATATATATATATATATAATACTATACACACACTCACATACATACATACATATAAACTGATGTCCATAAATTAAGGATAATTCAGAATCCCACAGAAATTGAACTCCAAAAAATAAAAATTTCACCTGTAGAATTATCACACACATCTTGAAGAAGAATATGCAAATTACAGGAAACCACCAGATAGCGCGGATAGTACGTCACACTGACGAGAGTGTAAGAGAGGGGTATATAAGGAAAAGTGGCAAAGAAGTAAAATAGTTCACAAGCGCTTTAAAAGCCTTTCAGTGCAATAACCGCATAGTTAAGGCACAAGGGAAGCATTTGGATGATTTTTAACGTGGTAAAATTATTGGACGACTGGAATGTGGACGTACCCAGCTGGAAGTATTCGAGGAACTTGGAATCGCCCAGAGTGTCATCTCCAGGCTTTGAGAACGATTCCAAGATGATGGTAATGTGAGTAGATATTACAGCACAGGTAGCCTCCGAGTTACAACGCTGAATGAGGACCGGTATATATATATATTTGGCAGTTACTGTTAAAAGAAACAGGCGGAGCGCAGAATCAGACCTCTCTCTTCAGCTCTCTTCAGCTACCGGTACGACAGTTTCAAGGCAGACCGTGTACAGACGCTTAGGGCACATTGGTCTGTATGCTCGTAGGCCCGTCAGATGTGTTCCACTTACCGCAACTCACTGTCGCCTGCGATTAACCTAGAGTAGAGAGTATGCATTGTGGACACCACAACAGTGGTCTTGTGTGATGTTTTCCGCCGAGTCCAGGTTTAGTTTGCAGTCTGATTCTCACCGGACTTTAATATGGAGAGCGCCAGGTACCCGTTACCACCAAGAGAGCACCATTGAACGACACCGTTACGGTGGAGCAGGATGTCTCGTTTGGGGAGGAATAATTGTTGGTTCCAGAACTGACCTGCATTTTCAGAGTGTAACGATGACAGGTCATATCTATCGGGATGTCATTCTGGAACAACATGTATATTTGTTTCGGGGCGCCATGGCTGCTGAATTTCTGTTTATGGATGACAACGCCCGTCCTCACCGTGGTAACATTGTAGACGAATGCCTTCAATTGGATGATATCACCCGTATGGATTGCCCAGCATATTCACCGGACTTGAATCCAATAGAGCATGTGTGGGATATGCATGGCTGACGAATTGCAGCCCGTTCATCCCCTCCCACCTGTCTACCTGAACTACGGAGGGCGTTGCTTGATGAGTGGTGTAATATTCCACAAGATCAGATTGATGATTTGATATTCAGCATACCTAGGCGTTCTAAGGCCTGTATTGCATCGTCCGGGAGACATACTCCGTACTAACTATCATACTAACCATGTTATACTGTTTTTTGTAAATTGGTTCTTTTTTTAAATTTGCTCCAGGGAGTGTAAAAATCGCAATTTTTATTAATTATATCAAATATATAGCATCCTATTTGCTCTTTACCTTTTGTTTAATAAATAGACTTTACAAATAAATCAAATTTGTTTTGTTTCTGTCTCTTTCTTTGCCTGAACTTCATTATCCTTAATTTATGGCATGAGTATATATATATATATATAACATTATATACACACACACATATATATATATATACAGTGGACAAAAATGTACACGTACACTTGCAATTTCTTATAAAATTTCATGTTTTCGACTAATAAAAATTAATATGTTGTAATTGTTTTTACTAATGTCTGCACCTTCATCTTAATAAAATGACATAATTAATTTTTTAAAAAATAGTATAGCTATTTTTTTAAAAAAAATTAATCAAAAAGCCACTAAAAAAATACGCCACCAAAGTCTTCGTTCACTTAACAAAAATCTCAACTAAGATTTAAGTATTGTATTTCTTTCTTAATTTAATACTTTGTAGAATATCTTTAAGAGTCCACAACAACTTTTAAGCGTCTTTGTATAGATTTATTCAGTTTTTTGTACATTCTGCGCCGATTTGTCTCCATGTTTCTGTGATTATTTTTTATACTTCCCGTTATGTGTTTACATTTCATGTATTCTTTTTTTTACATCAAAACCTCCCCAAATATGATCGACTGGGCTAAATAAAGTGATTGAAGAGGTGTTTTCATAATTTGGAGACAGTTATAGAGACACCAGTGGCGTACATTGAGAGCAATGCGATTGGCATCATTATTCTGTTAAAAAATGAAGTCAATTCCAATATCGAAATTTCGGGCGCATTATTTAATATTTCCTTTAAACTATTTAAATAGAGCTCGTGATTTACAATATCAACAAAAAATACCAAATTAACTAATTCTGTGACCGATTTACATCCACACGCAAGAACTCTTCTACCTCCATGTTTTATTGATCCAACTAGATTCTTGAGATTAAGTTTCAGAAAATTCAAATTTGACTGCAAATTGATTGGGATGGCAAATAATGCAGCATTTTTGGTTCCGATGGACCTATAACAGCTTTTAAATGTAAAAATAAGGAGTTTAATCTCATGAATTTATGTGGAACAAGAACTCCTGCACCTCCATGCTTCAACATTGAAGTGAAAGTGTTCTGCCGTGGGGATGTAAATTGGCCTCAGAAGTAGGTAATTTGGTATTTTTTATGGTATTGTGAATCATTAGCTCTATTTAAATATTTTAAAGAGAAATATTAAATTATCCGCCCAAAATTTGGATATTGGTTACTACTTAATTTTTTAACAGTGTAATTAAGTCAAGCGCACTGCTCTCAATGTACCCCACTGGTGTCTCTGTTCAGTTCTAGGAAAGCCCACACCCTTGGCGCGAATTATTTTGGGTTGACGATAATTGTTCAATCTTGGTAACCCTACTTTGATACACTAGATATGGTAAACCTGACTATTTCTGGAAATTTCGTATTTTGTCGATGGGCATTTCGAATTTCATTTTGTTTTGGGGAACCGAGCTGGAATGGTTGCGTGTGTGAAGGAATATATGTTAGAATTTTGTACTTTGTTGATTGCGAAAGGTAAGAAAGAATTTATTGAATAGTGTTGGAAGAAAGGATTTATATTGCTTAGAGTTATGAATGGCCTAAATGTATTGATCGGCATGATGTAACATGTTCGACAATAAAACGCTTTCGTCGAATTTGCACCAGCCACGCCGAAGGTATGTTCGACCATTACCACGCAGAATAAAAATGGCAGCGATCGCACGATCTTTCACTTTGCGATAAGACCTACAAGACTTTTTTTTAAAAAAAATGTTGTTATGCTGTACCCTCCACTCGAAAAAAGATCAGCAATAAGAAAGTAAGTGCTGTTTTTATATTTTATTAATCTTAAATGTTTAATTTCTGTATTGTTTACATATATTTTCATCACGCATTCACTTTATCTCTCTGTATTCACTTGCCATTATTGTCGGCCATCTCGTTCTAGCTTGGCGCTTTTTTCGTTTTGTGGCCAATGGTGTGGGTACTCCTAGGATTTTACCGGTACCTCAGTAAGTGTCCCCAAATTATGAAAACAACTCCTCAATCATTTTATTTAACCCAGTAGAACATATTTGGGGAGATTTTGATGTAAAAAAAAGAAATAATGACAAATAAACACAAAAAGTGAAATAAAAACAATAAACACAAAAAAGTGATGTAAAAACAATAAACACAAAAAGTGAAGTAAAAACAATAATCACAAAAGAATGGAGGAAAATCGATGCAGAAATTACAAAAAAAAACTGATTAAATCTCTACCAAGACGCTTAAAAGTTGTTGCGGACATATAGAAATATTCTACTAAGTACTAAATTAAGAAAGAAATACTATATTTAAAGCTAAGTTGAGATTTTTGTTAAGTGTACGAAGACTTTTGTGGCGTAATTCTTTAGTAGCTTTTTGATCATTATTTTTTTTAAATAGTTATGTCATTTTTTAAAAAAAATTAATTATGTCATTCCATTAAAAATAATTTGCAGATATCATAAAAAATTGCCTTTACAATATATTAATTTTTATTAGAGGAAAACATAAAATTGTTTAAGAAATTGCAAGTGTACCAACACTTTTGTGACCCACTGTATATGTTTGAGTGTATTTGTGAAATAATCTGAATAGAGATTTGAACAATTTTTTTTAGAATTCTCACTTATTATCCCAGGAGCATATTTTCTTTTATTTTGTACTAATTCAATCGAATTAACAACCGAATTTGTAATTTTTTGAAGTTTCCATCATGCATCAATCATTAAACAAAAATGTGTAGTTTTAGTTTTATTTTCAAAATACTTCCATAGCCAAAACGAAAAAAACAGAGCAAGCTTACTTCAAAATATTGAGTAGATTACATCCATCGACAAAAGATAAAAAAAGGGGAAAATATATTCTGACAAGAATAAAAACGACAGATGTATGAGACGGGTGATAATCACTTCCTTTTCACGAAAAATTAGTTTCACACTCGAGTCGAAGCCATTGAGGAAATTTCAAGTGAAAACTTGTTCTCCAGTATAATGGAATATTTTATCATGTAATTTAAAAGTAAATTTAAAAAAAAGAAAAAGAAATCTATCAAAAAACAAGAAAAAATAATAAATAATGTTCACTATGAAACTCATTAATAAAAATCGTCTGTCAGAATCTTTTTATCTTTTTCAACTGCGAGATGTCTGTAAATATTTTTCAATAATCATATACCATTTCAAAGAATCAACACTGTGAATAAAAATATGTCGAACATTAAAAAATACTTTTTGAATTGCCTTTTTTTCTTTAAAAAAACTCTTTTGATTAAAATATATTTTTCACGATTCATACATGATTTATGTTTTGATTATTTACGTGCGCTTATAATTTTCTTACGTCAAGAAGAAGGAAAGAAACTGGTTTAAAATTTTAGCATTTATTTTAAGCGCAACACAACAAAGGAGAAAGAAAAATAATTAATTTATTGATATCAGAATTACCAGGTATTTTTTAAAACTTCAATTAAATGCAGATATCAGAAAAAAAATGTACAGCTTATTTAAAAAAACATTTCGTATAAAAATACTGATATTAAAACTGTCAGATATATTTTTTTAATAATAGTAGAATTTCAGTGCAAAAGAGAGAGAGAGAGAGAGCTTTAGTTTTATTTAATTTATACATAATTATTTTTATTTACTTCATGATTAATATTTAGAAAACTGTTTTAGGCTCCTTTTCTTAATTAAAAATGCGTTGTTTATTGTACATAAAATTTTTTTAATTCTTTTATTTTGATGTATTTGAGTTAATAAAAAAAAATTCTTAATTAATGATTATTTCAAAAATTTAGGTATGATTTTTGTTTTCAAAAAATAAAATAAAATCTAATTTAGTTACCATTTTCAAAATTCTTTAAATCAAAATGCTGCCATTGTTTTCCTTTTCTTTTTTGCTATAAATATGATTCAACTTACAAATAGAAACATTTAACAACATTTTTAATAAAATACCATGCTTTTAATTTATATCCTATTTCAAAATACACATCAATGTTGAAAGACTATTGTAATTGAAATGATAAGTTTTTGCGTTCCCTGAATATTCTTTTAATTCAGCATAACTAATTTTTTAAACAAGTTGCAATTTATTTTCTGTAAATATTGTTCCAATAGATTTGATAAAATATTTCAGTCCAGAATACTCTCTACATCACTGGTCTTCAAACTGTGTTCCACCTAACCCTGAAGTTCCACAAAGAATATTTAATACTACACGAATCACAATAAAAATTCGAAAAGAAATATTTAAATATGTGTACAAAATTGATTCCCGTTCTCTACGAAGTTTGTATTACATGCTGAGTTTCTAAAGCTCATTTTACATTAAAACTGAAAATTATATTTATACACAGTATAACTTTATTTTGGAATACTTTTTAAACTTTTTTTATAATATAATAAAAGAATATTATAAATCATTTTTTCTATTTTATATGCACTACCTACTAGATTGCGAGTATTCTAATATTTACTATATTAGGTTCAACAAAATAATATCTTAATCGTAACTACAAAGTTTTGCCAAACTGAATAGTTTTCTAATGGAAAATGAACTTTTTCATTTTGGGGGAAACACCTATTATTATGGAAGGGAACAAATTATTGACGCATTAAATGAATAACATTAAAATCTAAATCAAAGCAAGAACTGTTCCTAAATTTCAGTTTGAAAATTTTCACTCAAAATACACAGCTTTTCGCAAACAGCTATAGACATTTTAAGTTCAATCATAATAATGTATGTAACTGAAAAATGTTTCTCAACATGAATGACTAAAAATACAAAATATAGAAACAAATTAAACGTAGAATATAAAATGCAACAGCTGGTAATTTTAATAAGCCTAGCCTTCCACAGTTTGTGTAAAAAATGCTAGCATATATTTCAGTTACTAAATATAATGCATGGGTATGTGACACTTGGATCCCAAACTAAAATTATTAATGAGTAAATTATATTAAAATTAGATTAAATTTTTTCATATATACAATACTTTTTTAACTGCATTTACATAAAGTACCAATAACGTGTTGCTCTAATTTATAAATATCGTTTAAAAAAATACTTTTTTAGCGTGTATTTATGCAATGGGGCTCCACAATTATACTTTATAGTTATACAGTTCTTCTCCGTGAGACGAAAAAGTTTCAAGACCATTGCTCAAAAAATCTATCTCTAAAAGGCTGTATCAACCTTCACGTTGCTTCTCAGGTTACCAAAAATCCTTCAATCAACCAAAATGTCATGTTATGTTAAATCAAATGCTCTCCAACACATTCACTAAAATTCTTATTGTTCATTTTCTTGAAAAACAAATTACATAAATAAAAAAAAGACTATTTTTTTTGGACAAGCTGATTCGAAATGCCCTGTATAGAGAAAAGAAGAAAGACCGAGTTCTCTGATTAAGGCTCTTTTCGCAAAGAATAGTTAATGTTTGTTAGAAAACATCGGTGTTAAGAAAACTATTCTGACTAGAAAGTCTTAAGGGATCAATTGCAATTACTTAAGGATTAATTAAAGTCACTACGAGTTTGATTTCTATTCTCCTTTGTTGTTATTTTTCGTAAAAGAGGTTAAAAGAAAGTTCAAAAGACATGAAACGTATCCATTTTTGTTATCTGTTCCATATTACTCAGCTTAGACTCACGATGCAATTTGATAGCATTTTTTATATACATCAGTGCTTCTCAAACTTTCAATATTTGTGACCAATATTTAATCATAATTTTCATCATCTCCCCCAAAATAGCGATGTATTAAATTCAATAATACTTTATTTTGACACTAAACTTACAATTTGACTTCTTAAGTGCTGCCAGTGTATACAAACGTCTCGCTCAGCCAGTGTGTTAATTACTCCAGGTATATACAGGTGTATCCGTCTTTCCGAAGTACCATCTTTTCTGTGAACTGCTATCCATAAAATAATCCGACGGATTTGGAATGAAATAAAATTACCTGGACAATGTTTGCAAATGATTTACTTATTTCAGAGGATTTGATTATTTATTCTCCTTTACTAACCCCCCCAATACACCATTTACGCTCGCCTACTTGTTAAACGGTGTTATTGGGGAACGAATCACGTAGTTTTTAATCGGCATTGAAATAATTAATTATAAACCGGACAAATCATCAGGATAAGTGTTATATGCAACAGTTAATTTTATATATGAAGAGCCCATGGGATTACTGTTAGTTATTAAACGTTCTTAGTATTGTTAAATTAATTATAAAATGCATTGATCAGTACTGATATATGAATGTATTTTGTTTGTTTACTTTCAGAAAATTAACAATTTTTTTTAAAAAATAATCTTTTGTTTTCGACTTTTCAATATGTTCGCGCCCCCCTTGTAGGGTTATGACGCCCCCCCCTAGGGGGTGCCCCACAGTTTGAGAAACACTGATATACATTAGTATTAATTACTCGATAGTCAATAGCCGCAACTTTGCAGGTAACGAACATCACGTTTCGTACTGTTTCCCAATAATGCCATCTGTAAATTTCCAGATGTGTAATATTCTTATTTACTAATTAAAATAATTATTGGGACATCATCCTCTTGAAATCAAGGAGTCATCAAATTTTAGAACTTATAACAATGTGCTTGCTTATGAAGTTTGTCATTTCTGGCTCAAGTTTCTTTCGTCTAACCAAATTGGCCTGTAATCTAGAGCAGGTGTGGGCAGACTTTTCCAGGGTACGGGCTACTTCTAATTTTTTCAAGGTGTTGCAGTCCACTCAGTGTTACTTCGTCACACAAGGGCGGGGGAGGGGTCCACGGCTCCAGAACCCTCCCTTATTGCCCAATTTTTCCCCCGATTAATTATAATTTCATGTATATAGTACGTAAAATATAATTAAGTATGTGTTATTGGAAATTTTTTTTTGTTAATTAATGTTAATTATTTATTCAGTGATTTATTTTTTTGCTGATTTTTGTTCCCGAGAGATAATTCACAAAATCAAAATAATATGTTTGGCTGAGATGAGGTGATAATGGTAGACCTTCGAGCCTCCTCTCTCCTGAAAAAATATTGTGCTTGCTACTGCCTAATGTCTTAAATGTAGTGAGGTGAGAAAAATGTTCTTAATATTGAATAATAATAAATACGGAATATGTACTTTCCTAGAGAACTAAAATAAAATAAAAACTCAACACTCTTTTAAGACCCCGTTTAAAGCAGAACACACAAAATATAAAAACTCAAACTCAGTGGCGCAACAGCCCGTGAGGGTCAAAACCTACTGTGCCCATCTCAGTGTACTTAATCATTGGTCGCTGAAGTGCATGAGCAGATGTCCCGATCAGGTAGTCAGTCTGAAGCGAGACCCCTGTGTTGTGTTGTTGTGGCTAATGCCACCTGTCCGACGTAGTCGGAACGATGCTTAGGGGATCAATCGTGGCGAGGGGCTAGAAGTACGCCTGTCGTTGGCCTAGACCTTGAGCTCCATACAAGTGACATTATGAATTAGCTCGGTGAAATTCCCCGAAGAGACGATAGATGGTGACACCACCTATCTCCATCTCCACAATTTTGGCATGGTATTGAAGGGGAGGGAAATATTCTCCAGTTCCTTGCACTTGTGATTCAGCCCACAAGACTTTCGGACCCACTGACTTAACGAGCACGTGCTCCGGGTGCACTCGGAGGGTATGTAGTGGCATCCCCAGTCCTTCCGTTCTGGTGTCCGATGCTCTAACCACTAGGCTACCCACGGCCCATACCCCAGTGTTTAAGTCCCCTAGCAAACTTGGCACTCTATTATCGACCCACTGTAGGAAGGATGAAAGGCTGAGTCGACCTTTCTCTGACCGTGGATAGAACTTTAAACATGTGGTGTGGAAGCACAATACGCGCTACCAATCGGTTTCAGAAGAAATAAATATTGCAATAATAGCCACAAATATATTTATATCAAATGATGCATTTATTATGAAACAATTCAAAATACATTAAAAGATAAAACATTTTTATCTAAAAAAGTTTTTGTTGTTATAGTCAGTAGAAGACTTAGTCTGCGTATTGTCAGCCAATCTTGAATCTTCCGTATATAGTTACTAACTGCTAAAATCTTTAGGCGGTCACCCCAAAATGTCTTGGTGGTGAACTGGTCGATCGCGATCGACGTAATGCTCACCCCGGAGCTAGAGCAACCTTTCTATACAAGTTTGAAAGTCACTACCGAAGATTTAGGGTTTGCATCCCGGGATCCCGGAGTTCCTTCAAATCTCGAAATCCCGGAATTAAATAGTTAATATCGGGATTTGATTTTTGTCTGAATTACTCTTATATTTGAAAACTTTTTCTCGTCAAATTTTCTAAGAATTTAGTTCTCAGAAAAAAAAATTATTAGATACGTATGTAGATTTTTTCATCCAATTATAACTGCTATAGGTAAAAAAAAAATATATTCAGCTCTCATTTCTTGTACCGGAGAACGTCGGTCAGATCTAAGCGTTTTTCTGCAATGCTTAATCAAAGTTATAAGCTACGTCTCAGGAATAGATTTTGTCACAGTTCATACTTCAATTGAATGCCGCAAATTAATAGTGGACTTGCTTGAAAGGATTGAAGCTTCAAATTCGACATCATTACTGATAGGTCATGCAACTGGACTTTCTATTTCAAATGAAGTAACACTTGGAATTGATTCATTTTATGATTCAATAACGGAATCAATTTGTACACAAAAACCACTAAGTATAGCAGAAGAAATAGATAAAGTTATCAAAGAGGTATAAGTACCAATAAAGTGTTTTAGATTTGAGATATTGTCATCAAAAATTCAAAAAGAAATGTCCTTTTTAAAAATGGAGGGAGACAATGTGACAACCAGGAAACAACATGCACCTATTTATTGACGATAACACTTACAAGTGTAGAAACTGTGAATGATAATTTTCTTCGGCAGAACAATTTGTTGCACAAAAAAGAAGCCGTTTGAACGATAAAACGCTGAATGTGGTATTAATAAGTTCCTGAATCATAGCTGCGTTACCACTTGAGCATTACAAGATCACGGAGGATTTTCACTTAGTAAGGTCTGTAAGTTTGCATTCCATTTCAGCTTAATTGACATTTACACTTTAGCTCATCGGTACTTACCTTTTATTCTACCGAGCCGCATATATATATATGTTGGCTATTTCGCGTGGGTCGCATACATGTGATGGCTTTTTTACGCAGGCCCAACATGAAAATTAATGGAGGAGCAAGGCAGAGAAATTCGTTGAGACCAAAATAATACAGGAAATTTAAAATGTAGAAATTGATCAAAATATTAAGAAACTCCTATTTGACTTTTATAATTACTAGCTTTATATATTTTTATTTTTGTCCCTTAATGTTTCTAAATTGGAAGCATTAAAGAATCACTCTTTCACACTTTCTGCCTCAATAAACGGTTTCATATGATTACCTATAATAAAACAAATTTCATAGGGTGCCTTTGCTACCGCTGTGACATTGCCACTGACAAAACACTTTTTTACGATTGTAAAGATTATTTAAGAAAGCCTGTTTATATCACCTCTTGAAAGAGATCTTCGAGGGAAAGTGTCATTGAATGTGTGTGTGATTCCTGTGTTTATAGGTATTTCTTAAGTTCAACACTTTCGTGACAAATCAAACAATTACTAAAAAAAAAAAAAAAAAAAAACCAGGCTTTTCTTTCACTACAAAATAGCCAACTTCCCAATCGTCTTCAAACAATATTTTCCGCTAACAAGATATGAAAGATAGCTAAAAATTAGTTCCCTTCATAAAATGGTTGCTACTCCACTGTTGTCTGTTATCACTAATCAGAAGGAAAAGAAGTCACTTCGCACCCATACGACATCAAAAGCAACAATAAAAATTGTTATATTTAATTTTTTAACAAAGAATTTCTCTCCAATTTTTCATAAATAACTGCTATTCTCAGAGCAATGGGCCATGATTGATTGATTGATTTAATATTAACGTCGCACTGTTCAGCTACACGAGGGCTTTTGGCGACGGACCACGTAATTTTGAACCATGGTCAAGTGACGTGGACGACACCTGAGCTGGCACCCCCCTCTCCTAACTACCACACCACACCAACGGGAGGACGTTTCAGCTCTCGACAGATTTAACGTGCATCGCTGCCCTACACGGCGGGTCTTTAGTGGTACTGGGATTGAACTCGTGACCAGGCAAGCCACGATCCGATACCTATACCACTCGGCTACCGCGGCCACGCAATGGGCCATGACGTGGCCACTTAAAAAAGCCCGGTGGGCTGCATGTGGCCCGCGGGCAGCAGGTTGAGTATCTCTGCTTTAGCTTGTCTTGTCTGCACACCGTGTTTGTCAACGTTTCTCAAACTGTGGGGCACGCCCCCTAGGGGGCACGAGCATATTAAGAAGTCGAAAACAAAAGATTTTTATTAAAAAAACTTATCAGTCTACTGAAAGTAAATTAATAATTCTGACAAAATAAAGATATAAACATTCTGACATAATAATAAAAAAATACGCATTAACACTGATATAACATAAATGCATCAGTACTGCTCAATATATTTCATAATTAATTTAACAATACTAAGTTAAGAAAAAGTTTAATAATTACCAGTGACCCCATGACCTTGCCATACACATAAAATTATGCAAAAAAAAAAAATAAATTAACATTTATCTGCCGGTTAAAAGTAAAGGAATGCTCCCCCCTGCCACCGTTTTCCACGTAGGTGCAAGTTTGTGATGTATTGGGGTTTGAGTGGGTGGATGAAAAGGAAAAAAAATAAACAAATCTCTGAAACAAATAAATCCTTCATAAACACTGTCAAGGTCCTCTTATTGCATTCGAAAGCCTTCGGAATAATTTTATGGATAGCAGAGCACAGAAAAGATCGTACTTTGGAAAAAAGTATATATAAAGGGTGTTTTTTTAGAGGTATAGAACTTTAAATTGCAATAAAACAACGATGTGTATTATTCGATTGACATGAATTTTTTTTATTCAAAAGATAATCTTGTGGCCATTACATTTTAAATATGATCTCTGGCATAGGACTGCCACGACTGGCTCGGATGTAGTCCAATCTGGACGTCCAATTCTCGATGACTTTTTCCAACATTTGTGGCCGTATATCGGCAATAACACTGCGAATGTTGTCTTCCAAATGGTTAAGCGTTTGTGGTTATCCGCGTAGACTAATGACTTTACATAGCCCCACAGAAAATAGTCTAGCGGTGTTAAATCACAAGATCTTGGAGGCCAATTCACAGGTCCAAAACGTGAAATTAAACGGTCACCAAACGTGTCTTTCAATAAATCGATTGGGGCACGAGCTGTGTGACATGTTACGCCGTCTTGTTAGAACCACAGCTCCTGGACATCATGATTGTTCAATTAAGGAATGAAAAAGTTAGTAATCATGGCTCTGTACCAATCACCATGGACTGTAACGTTGTGCCCTTCAACGTTTTTGAAGAAGTACGGACCAATGATTCCACCAGCCTATAAAGCGCACCAAACAGTCAGTTTTTCTGGATGTAACGGTGTTTTGACATACACTTGTGGATTAGCTTCACTCCAAAAGCGGCAGTTTTGTTTGTTGACGTAGCCATTCAACCAGAAGTGCGCTTCATCGCTAAACAAAATTCGCTTATGAAAATCGACCATTATTTTCGAAATAAAATTTCACAATTTGAAAGCGTTGTTCAGGCGTGAGTCTATTCATGATGAATTGCCAAACCAAACTGAGAATAAATTACTTGAGAACTGTTAAATCAGTCGCCATCTTGGAAAGTAATGCCAACTTAAACTTCTATACCTGGAAAAAACACTCTGTACATCCAGTGCAATTAACGCTTTGGTTCCTCGAAATGTTTATATACGCTTGTGGCACTTAAGAGGTTAAAGTTGTATTTTTTTATAGCTTTACACAAAGTGTAGCATTATTGAATTCGATACATTTTTATTTCATTGAGGGGTTTACAATGAAAAATAGGATTGAATATTGGGTCGCAAATATTGAAAGTTTGAGAAGCACCGGTGTATGTACTCATTTCTAGCGTTCAGCTTTTTACAAATCTTGCAGCAATCATTTCGAGTTCAATTCAATGACTTCATTAACCGGCTTTCGGGTTTCTCCCCTGAAAATCAAACTAATGAGCATTATCTTCACCTCAACAAACATGAGGAAGAGGTACCTCGACAAACCGATTGCATTAATGATAGTATGTTGGAGAATTGATTGAAACTGTCTGTGTCAAAGACAATGGATTTTTAAAATTTTCTCGTGACATTCAAGTGTTTTTATATTAAATTAGCAATTTAGCTGTCCGTTGCTGTATTTACAATATATGATTTAGAATAATTATAATTAAATAAATAAGTAAACAATTATGTATAAGCCATTTATATATATATATATATATAATATTTATATATATATATATATATATATATTTGTATTTCTTTTAATGTGTTAAGTTTAAATAAATATGTATAATGCATTTTAGCACGGCTAAATTCATACTTAAAATATGTGTATTTTAGTTTCTGATAAATATAAAACCATATTTGGAGGAAATACTTTATCTACTAAAGTTTAACCCTGAACTTCGCAATATTTTAAATATCTATGAAAATATTATATCAGCTAGTTCTCAAGTAATAATAAAAGGGAAAAATATGAAAAAAGAATTAAGCAGTTTTTAATTGAATTTCAGTCATTTTTGTTTGTTTGTTGCTGAATTGCAACATTGCACATTAGTGCTGTAAATTACAAAACTTTATTGTGTATGAGGATTTTATTATTCATCACAAAATGTTTCAATTTCTTACCTGGTAATTTATTTCGTCAATAAACAAGAGGAAGCATAAAATATAATGGATTCTTTTTATAGCAAAAATACAGTTCTTGAGGCATCAGAGATTTTTATAACTGTTGCGATTTCTGGGAAAAATCTACTTACATCTAAAGACAAAATCAGCATGATTACTTCGTTGCAGTAATCTTTTTTTTCTCAGATAAGTGATTTGTAGGTAATTAAAAAATATTGAGTATGTTAAATTAAAATAAATCATATGTTGCAGAAATGCAACAGTGCAAAGTTAAGGGTTAAGAACCGCAAATAAGGGCTCGCAAATCAAATTTCTTTTTTAAAAAAAATATGTTTTTTTTTTCTAATTCCTTAGGGTACTGTTTAAAAACATGTGATTTGTATAATATAATACTTTGATTCTTACGCTTATAAAATATTTTTTTTACTCTAAGAAAACAACAAAAGTGAAATGTTAAACCTAAATGCAAGTATAGTCAGACCTCTATATAACGAAATCACTAAATTCCGGAAATAAGTTCGTTAAATGGAAAATTCGTAATATATAGGTTCAACATTCAAATTTCTTTCTAAACCACATTAAGCAAATTTAAAATTCATAAACACTATACATTAAAAATAATTATTCGCACCTTTTTGTAAATTAATATGTATATCTGTTATATATATCTTGCCTTTGAAAAGAAAGAAAAACTGCAAGAAAATTTCTTGCCGCCTATATCCACACTTCCTGAAGAATTAATTATTTTTCTTTGATGCTCAAGCACTTACGTTTTCACATTTTTAAGTTACAAGAAACGAAGTTACCAGAAAGACTGATCAATACTACAAATGATTGGAGACCAGTTCATGGACATTGGGACACGAGATAAATCCATTGAGGGGAAAATGGGATATCGAAGATGTTTCTAGGGAACTCGACAATGGGAGTACGAAGTTGCACTTCATGGATAAAACGCCCAGAATTCTATTGCGTTTGACGAGTTAGACTCCGAATAAAACCATTTCAAGATTTATGACCACCAGAAAATGTGCTAAAAAAGAAAAGAAATGTTCCGAAATACTTCTACAATAGGGAGGACAAAAGTGAATCACAAGAGAGTATATAGAAATGCATTTCGCTTTAGAGAGGTTATTTTATGAAGAAAATCGTGAAATATTCTTGGTTTTAAGAAAAAGTTCACAATACAGAGGTTCATTATATGGAAGTTCCACTGTATTTTATTACATTATGAAAGCGACGTAAGATGGAGCATATAATCCATACTTTTACTTTTTTAGGGTCTAAAACATAAGAAACAACTATACATAGAGATTAAAAGCAGAACTTAATTTTTTAAGTCTTCAGGAATTACATTAGTTTTTAAGTATTAAAGTATAGAAATAATTGTGTGTGACAGCCTTCCTCAAAAAATTACACTAAGTTACCGTGGAGTTAGGAGTTCTAGAATAAAATATCATTCACTTTTATTCTAGATAGTATTTATTTTGAAGCTTATTGATCAGGATGTATGAGAAAACACAGATAATGTTATCCTAAGTAGGTTTGAAAGAGGCAAACGTTAAATTGATGTGATTTTTTTTTAAATCTTGTACTATATAATGAAAAAGTTGAAGTAAAGGAAAACAAGTCATATTTAAAAAAAAAGTCAATTCCTACTAAGATCAACAAAAAAAAAGTTTTTTCGTTACTTTTAATGAAATAGTTACACTTAGTATAAATATGTATATACATATGTGAAAGAATCACAATATAAAGTGACAAAATAGATAGCGATTTTCATTGCAAGTTTCATTCTCCTTTCTATGTACGTTTTTGTTCTATTTTTTGTTTGTTACTATTTATTCAAAAATTAAATTGAATTATTTCATTCATAATTTAAATTTAATGTATAGTAAAAAAAATCCCATTCTGAGAAATTAGGCTTCTCAGGTGGGATTCGAACCCACAAGCTTTGGATTTGAAGTCCAGCGCACTATACGTTGGCTACAGGGACACAACGAAAGATTTTTCTAGCTACATATGCTGTTGGACTGTTACCTTTGTTTGTTACTAGTTATTCTTTATTTTATTTAATTAATAAATTAATATTTGAAAAAACTGTATTAACATCAATTTCCATCCCCTACATGTTCAAAAAAATGTATTGGAACTTGAAGGGATGAATAGAAACTATTTTATTAACGATTGAAAATTTGGAAAAGATCTAGATATATATTATAAATGCGAAAGTTTGTGAGGATGTTTGGTCGTCTTTCACGCAAAAACAACTGAATGGATTTTAATAAAACTTTACAGTAATATAGCTCATACATCAGTCTAACACATAAGCTGAAATTTATAGCACATGCTATATTTTATAAAGATATTGTGTGAACAAATTCGGCCATCTGCAAGCAATTCTGGAGTGCGCTGCATAAAAGCCCATGACAGCATATATCTATATTTTGTTTGTGAAGGAAACCTTTTTGTTTTGGCTACGCAAGGCGCTCGCTTCTTAAATAATTCTTATGATCAGCATAATCCAAAGTTTTTTATTTCAGAATAAAACTAAGTTTTGAAGGTAGATGTTGTTATAAGTCTCTCTTTATTTTAATGCATTTTTTTATGATTTTATTATGCACATTTGGTAGTGTGAAATTGATCTTTTTTCAAAATAAATGCTTTTATCGGTTCTGGTACTTAAAGTAAATAAACTTTCTCTTTCACACTACATCATTTGGACAAATTTTCAAAATTAATTTGTGGTTAGTAGTTAATTATAACGCTATAATTTCAATTGAATAGGCCAGAAATTGCATTTTTAAGTATAAAAATAATTATAACTACTGTACTGTACTTTTGGAGTGAGTGAGTGAATATTAACGTCACACTGTTCAGCTAAACGAGGGCTTTTGGCAACGGACGACGTAAGTTTGAACCATGGTCAAGTGACGTGGACGACACATGAGTTTTCAACCCTTCTCCTTACTATCACACTAACTTAGAAGGTATTCTGCCAATACTTAGCAGGAATATTCTTTGAAATCTACTCTTCCAAGATATATGGCAACACGAGTTTATGATGAGTATTTTACCTGGGAAGGAGAATAGTTTTGTAGTAGATATTGCATTTTCAGCTGACGGTGTTTTCAGCGAATTGCAAAGATTATCATTTTTGTCCCCAAAAAATAGTTAATGTCAAAATTTAAGTGTCTTATGTTTTTGTATGTTAATGAAGGCCTTAGAAAACGATTTGACTATTTATATTAAGAGAACGGTGTATATAATTGATTTTACAGTGGAATATTGTTAATTGATTTATTAGCTCTAACGGATTAAATTTCCCAAAATGGAGTATTTTGTTTATGTATATCTATTAATTTTCAATGTAGTGATCCAAAAAAAAAAATATCGTATGAAAAAACTGCAGTAAATCATAATGCGGTTGGATAAAGTATTAAAGTGCATTTCACCCCTACACGGTGGGACTTACAAAGCTCTAATATAGCTCGAACTATGAAAGTAGCTAGATATTTGTCAACTTGACTCTATCGTTAACATTTCGCTATATTTTTAATTGAATCGCCATTATAATTTAAGAAACGGCGTTGCTTGCGAATATTACAATTTTAAAATAAAATAAATACAGCAGAAAGTAATATTAACAAATTACACTTTCAGATATAAATTATTTACACTATTTTAAGCGTTCATTACACAAAACTTCTAACAATGTGTTACTTTGGCTGAGCAGAGATCAGCTTCGGGAGGTATTTTCAAAAATCGACACTCAAGAATGTTACAAATAAAAAAACTCCTTTTTATCAGCTATTAGATCTGCATACTTAAAATTTAACAAAGGTGTTTTTTTTTTTTTTTTTTTTTTTTTGTTTAGCGGATATATGCAAAAAGCTTTTTTTTTTTGTTTAATTTGCAATTCACGTAAAATTAACTCATTAAAAACTTCTTTATCCTTCAATTTGTGTTGTTTAATTTTTCAGTTCACCTGTGAGAAAAACAGGTATACCCGCTAGTATATATATATGTGTGTAGGAGAAATTGTAAAAAAATATATGTGTGTGTGTGTGTTTGTGTAAACTATGTCACTCTAAGTAATATTGATCGAAAATAATTATTCATTCTTCTTCACATAATTATTAAATTGCGTACTTGTTCATTAGCAATAAGTTTATTAATACAAATATCAAATTCTATAAACAAATTTTTAAATTTCTTTAGGCCATATTCTTCAAGTCAGAAATGTAAATAACATGCTGCATTTACTTATGGAAAAAAAAGCATCTCTTGAATGGAATATCCTCATTTATTAAGTAAAGTTCAACTACTAATAATTTTGATCCTCAATCTGTTCATCGGTTCATTCATAATTTAAAACATAAACTTTTTTATGTGACTTTTAAAGGTAAATTCTAAATTTATACAAATATTAGAAGCTAACTTTTTAGCATCAATGCTATATTTATGATACATAATAATGTTATCTCTTTATAATTAATGGTATGAACTAGATATACAGGGTAATATTTTCTTAACAGACTGTATTCAGAACAATCTGTAGCTCGATTATAATATAATAAAAGGCACTAAATGTTAAGGAGACGAATAATGACATGGAAAGTAGGACTCTGTAGAAAAACATTAGTTCCGAAATAACAACACACACAAAACAAGTGTGAAATGTTAAGTTTTATTTGCTACATCCACTTCCCAGGAAAGAAATTCCATCGCATTCAATATAATCACCATTCTCAAAGATTACAACATACATTTTCTGTACAATATTTCCCATGGCTGTACGCAGCCATGGGAAATATTGTTACGATTGTTTCACAATGTGTGTGACACGTGTCCCAATAATGGTTCCGCATGAGCCATCGACGGCACATAAGCCAGCTCACTTCATCTGAGAATACTATTCTTTGAAAACATCTACATCAAGGGTGGCGAAACTTTTCTGGATCAACCTGCCATTTTTTCTAAAGTTTAATGAAGTATAGATGTTCCGTGAAATAAATCTGACTTAATTATTAGGAAAATAATACAACTAACTATTAACAACTAAAAAACACTTTATTTACTACGAAAAAATAACTTTTGCACTGTATATTTGTAAATGTTTTAGTTATATGTGTAATTCGCGCAAATTATAAATTAACATTAGTGTGACTTCTAATGTTGCAGATTGGATGACAAATTACTTATATTAGGGATGTTAGATGCTACTTTTGCTAACATACTTGCTGAATTGGAGTCCCCTGCATAACGGTTTCTATGCAGTTAATTAGTTTTGCTGTGGTTCAAATTTTTGACTAGATTATTTGTGATTTGTTTCAAAATGCTGTTTTATCGATGATATTCTAAATACCACTGTTCCAGAAGATAAAGCACACACCCCACTTTATAGCATTTACTAATTACGCCATTTTTCTAGATTCCTCGTTTTAAATTTTCTATTACATTTGCTATCTTGCACTTTTTGTCCTTTCACTAAATTAGCCATGTTAAATAACAGTTTAAAATCGTAAATATAACACAAATAAACTTTAAGAAACATTTGTGTCAAGGAAACTGACTGGGCTATGTGTAGACAAATTTTACATCATAAGATATTGTAACCCACGACGTAACTAAGACACGACAATAAAAAACCAGCCACTCCTGTGACCGATCACTCGCTTTTGTTTGTAATTCTTCATAGTGGACTTTGTTATTTTGAAATAAAATGCAAGCCATTTTGATGTCCAACGACCTCAAAATATTGTGTCACGTGTCATTGTTGGCACGCGTGCCACTGGTTCGCCATCCCTGGTCTACATGATTTTAGAGCCAAAATAACTGGGGTGTAGTTGTCTCATATGAAAGAATAAATTTGTATTTTGCGTTTATACCGGTGTTTCATGATTATTCTCGGTTAGGTAAGCGGTATCAGCAACTTGAATACCCAAATGGAGGATTTTTTTAAAACTAATTTATTTTCCTATGGAATCTTAATTTCCATACCATCATTAGTCTCTTTACCAAGATTGGTGCTATTGCAGTTGTTAGATCGGATTAAATATGACTCTGAACGGTGTCAGTTTAAAAAAATCCTCCTGTATAATAATTTGGGATATCTGTTTCCCAGTGATCTTAAAACTTTCTTGTCCACTTCCTTTTTTCCCAATACCAGCAGAGTTTAATTTAAATAATTAAAACTGATTGCGTTATGACCTACTTATCTACATTTCAATTAAAAGTATTGTGATAACAATATAGGTAGGACTCATGCTATTATCATTAGTGTGTATTTTCGTTAGTGTGTTTCATGAGAGATTTTCCTATGAATCTCTTATTCTTTTCCACTTACTTGCTTTTGCTGTTTGGATCGTCTTTCCATTATACACCAACTGTGGACCCATCGTGTCCTTGACTAACAGTCGTAAGTAAAAGATAGTAGTATGGTTTGGCCATCCTGTTCATTTCTTACTTTACGGCATCACGGACCACCCACTATCTTGCAAATTAGGACAGTAAATTTTAAGGAGAAATCAATTGCAATTACAGTATGCAGTATCCATTATTGAATGAACAGTTTTCAATTTCTTAATTATCAGCTTCTTCATCTTCTATCGCTTTATTATCTTCAACTTTTTGACACCATTTTTTTTTTGTGAGTCACTGTCATTGTAATTATATAACGAAGATTTTCTTCAAAAATCAAATGGTTTTTTGAGAAAAAAACATTAATAACATTGTGACGGGCTCACGTGTCTTTTCTTTAACATGTCCTTTGGGTTATTTGTGGCTAGAATTAATGGCAACTCTTTTCCAACCAAATCCAAGAAGTGAAACGTGAAAGAAAGATGCAAATTGGGAAGATTTTAAATATCAGAAGCTAGAGTAAGCGGTGTGAAAATTTGAGGAATGTTAAGATAATCCGTGGTTCAAGCGTGAAGAGGTTTTGGAAACGTTAAGTGACAGAAAAAATAAATTATACGTGATAGAGAGCCCTTAATTCAAGGTGCATACCATTGCACTCGAATAAACAACAACTTCATCTAGGATTATAGTGATCGCTACTTCAGTCTACATTAAAGGTAGGAGGGACTATTTAATATTCGGATCTGTGATAGTCTAGGAATAGAGCTTAGGCGAGTTAGGATTGATAGTGGTCCGCGTTACGTTATTTCGGTATTACATATATTGTGCGTTTAGCCACCGTAGATTCTATCACATATATTATTATTATCCAATTTGTTAGAAGTTTAAGTTAAAGATCTTAATAAAGTGATATTAAGATCATGTCTGCTTCTAGTTCTTCCGTTATTCCTACACCTCTAACTCACGTGATAATCAAGGAGAAGTGCACCCGAGGGGGGCACTCCCACAATATCATTGTAATCAATTTTCATTGCAAAATCATTTTGAGTGCATAGAAACATCAATTGGTTAAGCTTTTAACTTTTCATACTAAATCTCATTTCAGCAGTTACTCTCTTGAGGGCAGAAATGCTTCTCTCATGAAGCACTAGGTGGTGGTACTTTCGCTCTATAATTTACATTTTTTTCTCTTTTTTTCGCCCTCTAATTTTTCGCTCCCTAAAATCTTTGGTGCCCTAGGAACGTACCTAGTGTACCTAAATCATCCTGCATGAACTCATGAATCACCTGCAACCGTCTTTTATGCGAATTCTACTATGCGTACAGGCCCATATCAACCATATCTTGAAGAATGCTCGTTGGAATATCTTTCAATTAGCATCGATATGTTTAGCAAGCACCTTTAAGTATGGTATTAGGTCCCATTGAATGCAAATCCCTCTTGCTTCTGATATGAATAATAGGTACTAGAATTAGCCACCGTTACGATTCAAGCGTACTGCAGCATGTGTCTATCTGTCGTCTCAGGCTATGTCTATTTATTTACCTGTATGTACTCCGTTGGTAAACGTACCAACAAGACAGTTCACAAAGGACTACACCTTGCTCGAAATGTTTTACAATATCTCGATAGATAACAAGTTCTACTTCGGCCTTAACCGTTGAGCTTACCTGTAGGCAAATGCTAATAATAACATAAATCTAAAAACTTTAATAAAATCTCAATGTGTAATGGCCTCTCTCCTGGTGACGCTTCTTCATCATCTTGTCGACCTAAATCTGTAGCAGGGCAAGATGGATGACCAAGACTAACCATTATAAATCTAATTTATTATCATCAAATATAATATTCCAGAACAAGCAATTTATAAATGGAACTTTTGGATTGATATAATGAGAGCGCCAACCTGATGTAAATAAGCTTAGGAAATCCGAATGTCTTAATCAATCCTATCTTAATACTTCTTAATACACTAATTTAATCTAGTAGCTAAAAGCAGTCCTATACCTACGTGGCGTAATTCAAATTCTTACCCTATTAACACAGCTTTCAGTGACTCCGCTCCTTCTCTTTCTGATCTACGATTATTAAACTTTAACTATATATACGCTGGCTAATTTAAACCTCATGGTTTCTACTTGAGAAGGATGACTGTGAAATAACATGATTGCTGGCCCAAAGATTCCCCAAGATGATTATTAGTTGAAAGTCACGTAAAGTTCCACCACAAATGTATTGGAAGAAACAGATAAAAACAAATCCAACTATTCCGGACCTTTTTCTCTCCAAATGAAGAAATTGTTTCAAAATTGGTCAGTATACGTTTATTTTTCTTTCATTCTTTTGCGAATTGAATTCTTTAAGAGTTTTAATTCTTCAAAAATGTCGGATCCGATGGCTTTGAGGTAGTGTTCCCTCTTCATAAGCCAGAGGTTGCGGGTTCGATCCCCACAGGAGTCGATAGATTTTCTGGACGCAAAATCGTAGGCGCGCATGTCATGTGATTATGTGGCATGTAAAATAACCCTTGAGTATCAAATTGAGACTGTTACTCTCGGCAAAATTAGAGCACGCCTTATTTAGCATCTGGCGATAGCTTGAATTGAAAAAAAAAGTAATTCAAGCGTTCCACTTTGGTAGAAAGGTTGCCACTATATGGTGCCAGCATGAATAGCTTTCGCATTTTGGAACTTGCCATGTCATCAAAGGCTAAATTTCTAAAATTCAACCCTATTGAAAGAAAATTATACACAAATAATTTAATTTTTTTTATTTTAAAATTTTTTAGGTGTAAAAAGTGAATTAAAAACTTTCTGTTTTCATAAGAAGTTAGATATATTTCAAAAAGAAAAAAAATCAGCAGAATTACCATTTTAGAATTCTGAATGGATTATGTCCATGCAGGAAATATGCAGATAAAATTCAATTCCACCAAAAATAAAATTGTCAAGTGCATGGAGCTGGGTGATAATTACTATCTATTCACAAAATATCTCCACGCTTGAGATGAGTGTCATCGTAAAAATTTTGAATGAATGTGAAGACGTGCTTCAAAAAATGAAAAAAAAAAATCATTCGATTCTAGAGAAAATTCAAAAATGAATAAATAACATGAAACAAATAAGCATTGTTTGAAGCTGATCAGTTAAAATTGAATGCTAGCATTGGAGGCATTTATGTTCAGATTTGCGCAAATTTGGATATATTCCGTAGCTATCTTGTATTTTTCGAGGTGTTTAACAATATTAATTTGCATATGATTAATTTTTTGAAATAAGATTCCTTCACCCTAAGAAATATTTGATTTACATTTAATGCACCATTTTCATTCCAGTTAAGCTAATATTTCCAACATTTCTTTAATTAGAATTTTGAAAGGGAGATATTAATTATACGGACACACACACATGCGCGCGCACACATACACATATAGACAGACACGTGCGCGCACATGAGACATTTTTACTGGAATTAAGATATCCGACTACGTTGAAAACGTCATTTTTGGTCAAAAATCACATTTTCTTTTTATTTAATATTTTTTTAAAATTCAAACAATTATCTTTCTAAATCTGCCTTTGTTTTGTATGTGCGATAATTAGAAAAAAAAGTTACAGGCGTTTAAAATATTATTACAGCGGTGAAATTGAAACCGGAAGAGGTGAAATCGAAACCGGAAGTTGACTGCTTAACATGCTTTTTACCCATAATTTTTGCAATTTCAACCCATTATAATTTTAAAACAATTTCTGACATTTTTTTAAACTATTTTATTGATAGGCAACAATTTCTATCTTTTAATTGGACTTTTGCGATTGGCAACATCTGTTTCTTCTGACCTCATATGTTTTTGTTTTGATTTGAATCTTTTGAATGTTGCTCGCAAATTTCTTCAAAAACCTGATTTTTTTTTGCTTTAATTGTTAATTGTTTCTGAACATTCTGCTTTTGATATTATCTGCTTATAAGGGTTAAAAAATGAATCAAATTAACCTCTTGAAAATGCAACTATGCTGGTGAGACATTTACAAAAACAGTGGAAGTGTTGACTTGTAATGTTCTTGACTTGAAGTGCTCAAACTTGTAATGAACGAAAAATGGGATAAGTAAAGGTATTTTTACAGAACAAAGAATGTTTTAGTGGAACATTAAGAGGTAATAGAATATTTTATTTAAATTGGGAAGTGTGTTTTCAAGTTTGTGTTTCTCCAATTGTTTTGAGAACAATCTGTACCTGCATGAAGATTACATGTTTGGACTGACTTCTAATGTGACTTGAAAAATGCTCCGATTAAAGTTTTAACGTCCTTTTTTCAGCTACTGAAAAGCTAAAAAAGCAAAGTGTTATTAATTTGCAACCTATTTTTAGAAGGTGAGTGACTGAAAGATGATATTTACCTGTGAAAAAGCTATGTGCTAAGCTGAACTGGCCTTGTATGACAAAAGGAGCATTTAGACTTTGTGAAAGAAAGTCTTGTCTGTGTGCTGCTACACCAACGGCTAAAGATGCCATGAACGACACTGCTCTTTAAGCGAAAAGCATTATAAAATGTTTCAAAATGTCAGTTGAAGAATGTGGAATATCCGTTGACGGCAGAGACACATGGCCATTCATCGCTAAATGTGGTTTCTATAGAAACTTTATACATTGACACTGGGAAATTCTAGATTTGGAAATGTTATCAAAGTTTTTTAGAATTCTATAAGTCCAGTCATACATGCGTGTTCCTGCAATCATCTGGGATTTACTTCAAACATAGTGCGTACAAAAACTTTGTATGTTTTTGCACTACGAAATCTTAAAAATATGTATTTCTTTTGTGATGGTGATTCCAAGGATACCTTTCTGTTAAAAATGTGTATGGTGTCAACAATGTCATCATATGAGTGCATAAGATACTTCTAAGAAAGATTGAGTAGTCGGAAATGAAATTTTTAAAAAAGGCGAGAAAAACCTCGGTGAGAAGGAAAAACTTATCAATGTTTAATAAAATTCTACACTGTTTTAGCACTGACACCAATCACGCCAAAGCTATGCTAAGTGCTACAATAGCAGTATTTTTTCACTGTTGCTCCAGCAGGGAGAAACCCATATATGGGCCTTGCCCGATTTGAGTTGAGAACTGGTGTGACTATCAACGAGGAAACGACACCAGAAAACAATCAACAGAAAAAATTGTATGTATTTCTGTGAAACTTTAAAATATTGTTAAACCTGTGTACACAAAGCAGAGTGATAAGCAGTTATTATAAAATTGCCTCCACGGTAAGACACAAATAAAAATGTATCATTTAACGTCTGTTTTTGGCAAATCATTTTGAAAGAAACTTTTATCGAGCTAAAACAATTTTCTTTGGGTACCCATATATTACCGTCATTATATTTTTAAAAAAGCTTTCATTGATGTGTTAGGTATTTTGAAAGCATTTGGCATAAATGCAGGGAATTATATACTGCGTGATGAGAGATTTCTTGACATCTTTCGAGTCGGTGACTCGAAACAACATTCTTTGCCTTTTATAAAATCAACCAGAAAAAAAAGGAGGCCCAAAGGAAGAAAAAATTTAACAAACTTCCAAAGAGTGGGAGTGTTACTTATAAATCAGGAGAGTTTTAGTAATATACTTGTCATATTTTGTTTTGAAATTGATTTTATAAAGTTTAAATGCATTTTTCTCAAAACCATTTTTTTGTAAATTTCATGATATTTCAAACATGATATCTAAACAACTATTAGAGATACTTGTATGAAATTTTACACAAATGTTATTATTGGTATTATCTAGAGAATGACTTACAAGCTAAGAAATTGAACAATTTTGAGTTATTTTATAGTTGTATTTCTTTCTGAAAGTTACGATAATTTGATTGAATTTCCTAGTTCGCAAGCTCGACTGGTCATAACTTTTGATTCAAAAGAAGTAATTTAACACTTGTAGGTCATTCTCTAAAAATGTGTTTTAAAAATGTATTGCAGCAATATTTTATGGAAAATATAAAATATTTTAAAAAATAGAGTGTTTGAAAAAATTCCAAAATTTGATTAAAATTTCTTTAAAAATTTTAATTTTTGCAAATTTTTATGTACATATATTATTTTTAACTGTACTTTTTATTATTGTGTATAAAAGTGAAACTAAAAATGTAAAAATATTAGGGAATTTTTGAAAACTTAAAAAAAAGTCTCCGAACGTATTCGGATACCTTAATATATTACAGAAACCTCTCTTTTGTATTCAATTTATTGAAAAGGTCACATTTTTCCTTAAGTTCCATCTTAAAATTTAACACAAATAAAGTAACAGAATAAGAAGAAGCACTAGCAATACACATGGATAAAGATAACGGACAAAAGAGTTCTTCTAAGGTTCCGGAGATCTCAGCTTTTACATATTTTCAAACCGGAAGCTTTGAGATTCGTATGATTTCTCTTAGTTAGTACCGCAATTTAACTGAAGAAGTGGCTTATGCAGTATTGAATACTTTTATTTTGAAATGTACCATAAGGGCAGTTTTTGAACAGATATAGTTGTGTTTAAAAATATCTCTCCTTATGTATGCAAACCACAATAATTAATTATTACGCGATGATTTTGAGGGATCAGAAGTTACGTAAAATATCTCGAAAGGAAAGTTAAATAGAGAAATCCATGTATGAAGTAATATTATATTGTTGTTTAAATCCATTTTTCATTGAATACACTACTAAACGTTGTGCAATTGTCTGGCTTTCTATACTTGTGAATGTAGCTGTTAATGAGTATAAAAAAAGGTTAAGAGAAAAATAATTATTAGCCTTTATTGGGTTCTTCCTAAGGGGACATGTGATATTCATTTAGCTAAAACCACCTACACATAATAATAATAATTTGCTTCATTGTGTTGGTTGAATAAGAAATACGGGCATGTTTGTTATAACAGCATTTGACTGTTATTTAGTTTAATAAGGTTTAGCATTATATTCGAAAAACAACAACAATCATGCAGTCTTAAAATGTGTTGTTTGAAAAGTATATTGAGTACATGCTTAAGGTATCCGACTACGTTCCGAACAGTGATTTTCAAAAGCGCATAAATGGATAATTTTCATAATATTTAGTGTCACTTAGATTAGAATATATGCATAAAATTGTTTTAATGACATTTTGACAAAAAAATTTATTTAAATACAATATTTTGGCAAAAAATTAACTTAGAATAACCTTTTTTTTTTCAAAATGTTCTCCTTTTGAGAAAAATGTTTCTATTATAATAATATTTTGCCTGTATATTGCTTTGATCTCTGTACAGAGGTTCTACCAGAAATTTTGAAATAAATAACTTAGAAGTGGGTTTATATATCCGTGTTTTACGACAACAGAGGGGAGAAATGTTAAGAAAAAACACCGTTAATTATTTCAATTGTTTTTAACTCTGAAAATATTGTGAATTTTTCAAAAATTATAATGATGCCTCAGTACAGAGGTCTGAGCTATATATATACACATATAATATTATTATAATGGAAGTATTTTTCACGAAAGGAGAACATTTTGCAAAAAAGGTTATTCTAAGTTAAATTTTAGCCAAAATATTCTTTTTAAATAACTTTTTTTTGAAAATGTCCCTAAAACAACTTTATGCATGTATTCTAATCTGAGATGACTAAATATCGTGAAAATGATCCATTCATGCGCTTTTTTAAAATCACGGTTCCGAACGGCGTCGAAAACCTTATACATCAAGAATGAAGTAAAAACACATTGTTTATTTGGAAAATCCATGTCTAAATCTTGGAATTGTTCAGTTTACAAAATACTAATGCAATATTATCGGAAAAGTTTACTTTTTCTACAAAGTTTAGCACAATAAAACTTAAAACTATTTTAAATACATTTCTCAAAAGAAGTTTCCAACTTTTTGAATGAACTAAAGCTACTTAAAAAAATAAAATACTATAAAAATAGAGATAATAAATCCAGAACAAAAAATAATGTCACAAAGAGTGGTATTTCGGATTGCTTAATTCAGTTACATCCATCTAAATCGCATGTATTCATCAAAAATATGAACACATACAAAAGGAAAAAAGAACTTTTCATTAAGATATAATGGTATTATTTTTTTATGTTGCAGTAATACCGCAGAAATAAAGAAGTTATATAATTCAGATCATATTAAGCGATCTATTTTGAAAAACCAGTCTTTGAAACAGTCTGAAAAGAAGAAAAAAAATATCGGCAACAGTATCGGAAATATTTATCGTTATCTTCCAAAAAGAGTTTCTGCTCTAAACATTTAGGCTTTCTTTTGAAGATAATGATCTATAATCGTCTGAAAAGGATGGAAAAAAGAAATAAAATTCTGTACTACATCGAAGGAAAGAACTTTTGAGTGAACATAAAGGTTTTTCATATTTTTTAAGAATTTGGAATTGTATAAATAGAACGATGGAATGAAGTAGATATATTTTTTATTTATAGAGCCCTTTTCTTTTTCTTCCATATCTTGTGAAATGGTGAACAGAATGGAATGTAATAAAAAAGTCCCTATACTATATAAAATACACAGTTATAATTAGATAATATTCCATAAATTTCTTCGAAACATTGTGGGGAAAAATTAAAAGTTCTCTATGTACGTCTTTGGTATTCCAAATCCAATTGAAGACTTATTATATTTTTATTCTAATTAATTTTTTGCTTGTCAGAAAAACAATCGCAAAAAATCAAATTTCATGACACACTGGAATTTGATGCAGGTTTGAGAAAGTCAATTGAAGAGAGTCAAGAAGATTCTTTGGCAGTTAATGTTCACTATATAAATACCTATACATTTTTCGTATATACGTACACACACATTTTATTCTTTAGTTTCTTGATTCTATTTTTGTACTTAGGACACGAAATTTTGGTAAATTCATGAAAAAGAGCCTTTTTCTTTTTATCTGAATCTTTTTGTTAAACGTTTTACATTTATATAATATTTATTGAAAATAGTTTTATTGATTAT
Source organism: Trichonephila clavipes (assembly GCA_019973935.1). Taxonomy (NCBI): domain Eukaryota; kingdom Metazoa; phylum Arthropoda; class Arachnida; order Araneae; family Nephilidae; genus Trichonephila; species Trichonephila clavipes. Next base: position 1,004,236 of record BMAU01020187.1, read on the forward strand.
AGCTTACACAACCCAATTTTATACCTAAGATATTTTTAATTTTGGTTTATGTTAATTTTTCTTGCACTATTATGTATAAATTTTCTACTAAAGGGGAAGTTTAGAATCTTATGAAGCAAGATTTATCTTATTTCCCTGCTCTAAGTCATCGGTATAATAGTTTTCGATTTTGCTTTACATACTTTTTCTTTATATATTGGTTTCATGTTCGTCGTTCTGTTTTCAGAATTTAAAGTATACTTCTTTAGGTATATACTCTTAGTATTAATAATTGATTTAAAACTTAGAGCTATTATATTTTATCAGATTTGGCTAAGTACTGCAAACAGAAAGGATGAGGTTAACTTGTTTTATGGAGATAATTAAACCTCATTTATTTATAAAGAAGTCCGTTACAATCAGTAATGTTTATAGAAAAGCGGCATCCACCTCTACCTGATTTCCTAATTTTCAACGATCCCTTTTTTATATAACATATAATAAGATTTTTAAATCTATAAAAGAAATAACATCATTAAAATCTTTAATTAGCTAACTTAAAACACATACCATAAAATGTGACGTATAACGTGAACCTATATTTTCAAGCCGCAATTTTTAATTTTTTGGTATATTCACCGTATAACGCACTTCCTCTTTTCTACGAAAAACACGAAATATACTTGCAACATGTTCTTATGTTTTGCAGTCATCTATTAGAGGTATTTTTCCAAGCTTTAAAATAAAACAGTTAACTTCTATAACAACAATCCTTGAAATTTAAAAGGGAGGTCATTTCTTTTAAATCAACAGCATTTTTATATGTCTAGGAGTTTTATACTTATTTTTCTCATCTTTCATTTTCAAAACTCTCACTTTCATGCTCGGCGTATAACACGCGCCCGTAAATTTTGTTTTACCTTTAGTTTTAAGAGTGCACGTCTTACGCCGCATTTTACAGTAAGTGTCTTTTTATTATGAACCCAAGGCACCCTTAAAATAATTTTTACTTTCAATATACTGAATATAATCTACTTTTAAAGCATGGCACAAACATCTAAGAATGTTCTATTAAATTTCTTTTAATAACAAGTAGAATCTTTTTTACATGAATACTAAAATTTATTTTTTTATACAAGCAACTTAAGCTAAAATGTAAATATCACCAGCTTATATTGTATATTTTTTTCTTCTGGAACAAAAATAAAGGATTTTTCTCTGCACCAAGATACAAATAGGACCACAAATACGTGCCACCTAATCCGAAATGATTCACTGTAACACTAAAAGATCATTTATCTGTGTAATTCAATTTGCAAGTACCATTTTCTTTCCTCATTTCCTTTAGTTTAACAACCAATTATTTTCTTTAATCCAGAGGTTCCCAAACTATTTTGTCTCATACACTCCTTGTCATGTTTTTTCGGTTTGGTATAGATCCCTGCTTAACTAATATGCAATTTTTGCAAATTTAGCTATATAAATGTCTTTTCGACAGCTGATATATAGCTAATTTAAAATATTCAAATTTCTAAATTAAGTGAAAAATGGTATTTTTTATTTCCCCCCTTTCTTTTTTTTTGTTTTGAAAGTTGGCAACCACGATGAAACTCTTTCTCACTAGAAAAAGTAATTAACGAATTTCTCACGATATTCCATTATCCCTGATAAATAACAGGTATGTCTTTTTGCAGCCAAAATTGCAGACATGGTTCTTGTTTTAATAAAACTTATGCTGTCATCTTATAACTGTAAACTAACTCATTAAAGTTACTAAATAAATTTATTAAATGGATGAAATCTGGTTTCCACTTGACAAAATTTTCTTTAAAAATTAAAATCATGATTTCGTTTAATGATTCGTCCACCATCATAGAGTACTCTCATCTACTCCTCATAGACCCCGAAATTATTTTTTCGCTGACGTGGACCCTTCGCTGGTCGTCATAGACCCCTGAGGGTCTATATAGATTACTTTGGCAACCACTGCTTTAATACATTGAATTTTCGTGGTATATAGACTCATACTGAAGGATCATATTTTTATTTGTGACAATCAAAAAATTGACATGAATAATTGATTGCCCTTTAATGATACTCAGTAAGGGAGCATATGATCTATAGGTTTTACCAAAAGCACTTTAAGATAAATAAATTAGCATAATTGTGTTATGTAAAGTGAAACATGGTATGCAAACAGATTTCTTTTAAGTATTGGATTTTAGCATGTAACACAGCACTTAAAACGTAATTGGAGCGTGTAGGTAGTGGTGGTTGAAGAGCAATCCGAATGAAAAGGAGTAGAATTTACTTGTCAACAATTCCAAGGAAATAGGGAAAAATTGCTTCTATTTTTTGAGAAAGTTTTGTGTGGCCCACTACTTTGCTTTGTGTTCCAAACTGCTGCTGCTTTAACCATTTTATACTCACCTAATAATTAATTTTTTGTGCAAACTATTTTGAGCAATTATTTTCTCTATTATTCTTTTGTGAATATTTCTATGCATATATTTTAACACTAGAACGTCCGAAATTTCGATTACCCTTAAACGTCCACCGTTATCCTTTCGATACTGCGATATAAAATGTAATTTATAAAATAATTGTTGTAATAACTAAATAATTGCATGACGACTGTTCAGTAGGATTTCGTTTAAGACTTGTTAATATTATTTTATATAATTATCATATATTATGACCTTTTATATCCTAAGAAACAGACATTGACATTATGTTTCACGAAGTTTGTTGAATTACTGCTTTGTCGCATAACATTTCAAGTCACAAGACTGCCAGGAACATTATTCCGTATCCATTCTATGTCATCCCTAAATAAATATGCATCAGAAAATACTGGAATAATTATCCTTTCTTTCCATTTGATCTTGCTTCAGATTCTTTGCAGTCACTAACACTCAATTTTATGTCTTCATGGTAATCTAAATTAGAACAAGATATCTCATCACCATCCTATTTATTTTCAGAAAACTCTCGAGACAAATTCAAAATTTCATCAGGATTTAGACCTTTTCTGCGTGTCATCGTTTCTGGGAATCTGCTCTGTACAAGGTTCGAAAATCAAATGAACTATTTTTTTTTGTGAGCTGATAAGCAAATGCTATGAAACGAAACATTTTGACAAAACGGTTTTAGTATAACTGACTCATTTCTACTTTGTATCCAATAACACTTCATTCAAGGTCGAATAAATGTGCGATATTACTTCTGGAAGTTGATTTTACTAATCTACTTATTGAACTATCTTTTGTTGAATGACAGCTTTTTAAAATGATAAATTGCCTTGGTGTCAATACAACACCTGCTGGCGTTCTAAGTATATTTAGTTGTAAATATTCTCCTAATTAATCTAGAACTACAACATTTTTCTGTGTAATCCCCATGAAAAATGATTAAAGGTCAAAAATATTTTTCAATATCTCTGCAAAAATACGGAAAGGAGAGAACAAATTAAACAAGCTCTGGTGTCGAATCGACACCGACGGACGTTCTAGTGTTAAAGATACGTAAAAAAGTTTTAAATTAAGAAAAAACCATTAAATAACAATGCTAAAAAAGTTATTACATTAAAATGTTAAAGTTATTACAATAAATAATGTTAAAGTTATTACATAAAGTTACTACAATAAATATGCATTTGGACCACTGTAGTTTCCAAATGCATATTTATTGCAAACTTAAGTTGCAATGTTGCCGTCTTCTTTTAGTACCTTTTTTTCTTTTTGGAAAGTGAAGGGGAAAAATTCGATCATGGATTCTTCTCAGAGCTCAAGTGACAGTAATCCTAGCACATCGCTTGTTAGGAATTCTTTCCCGCCATTGAGAAAGAAGATTTCTTCCCTTTCTATCCTCTTGTGTATTGTGAAACGATAGAGTTTAGTTTTCGCTTGGGTTTTATGGGATAGAACGAAAACGATTGGTCATTGTGGTCACGTACAGGGCCTGAGCAGTAACAATGCCCTTTCCCATTGTAATTAAGAATGAAACAATAGCAACAACAACAAAAAAATTACAAAAAGTGTCTTAAAATAAAACGGGATAAAAATCGGTATGCTCATACAAATAATTATTTTTCTTATTTTAAATTCACAAAATCGTAATAAGTACTTTTCCAGTTTTGAACATATACATTAATGTTCAGTTATATATAGTAGTATTACGTGGACATTCACTTCATGTTTCTATTGTTATTAACTTTATTCATTAACCATTCTATAATAAAACGAATTTGAATTGACAATTATGTTGATTATTGATCTCTAGAAGCAATATATGAAGGAAGATATCTGAACAAATGTTTTCATATAGAGGTTATAAGTGTGTAAAATACTATATTTCAATTCCTACTATTAGTTCACTATCTTCCTATATCTTGTTCAAATATCCAACCGGTAATACAATATTTTTAAAAGCTCTCAATTGAGCTGAAATTTTATATACACAATTATTTTGGATGAAAATACTGTAATTTAATTATAATTAATAAAAATTAATTGATTAAAATTAATTATTCAAATAATTACAAATACAGCCTCGTTGGCATCAATTTTGGTGACTTAGCGACCATTTTGGCGACTTATGCCAAAACTTTAAAAGGGTTTTTTCCTATCACATTTTAAAGTGCTCATTTCAGCTAAAATTTACTAAACACGATTGTTTTGAGTGCCAGTACAATAATTTAATCATAATTAATTAAAATTAACTCAGATAAACGAATTATTTAAAGAATTACAGATACAACCACGTTGGCTTCTTTTTTAGCGACTTGGGTAAAAAAATTTTAAAATATTTTTTTGCTCACTTTTTAAAGCATTTAGTTGAAAAGAAATTTTATATACACGATTATTTTGGATGATAATACGATACTTTAATAATAATTAATAAAAATGAATTGTCACTTAATATTGTGATTCTATCATACGTACAAACATATTTATATTAATTGTACTTATTTAATAAAAAGTAACTTAAGTAAAATTTGTTTTGTTGACCTACGTAGGAATTGACTTAAATTTTTATTTTCTATATTACACTTGTTTATAATAAACCTCTTACGAGAAGAAGGAGCCTAATGATCATGAGCCAGATTGATGATGAGTACTAGATTTTTAACTGAATCATATCAAATAAAAATTTCAACTGTCAGTGGCTCATTTAGATTTTTGAAGAAAAAAAATCGTTTGCATGTACTAAAAACAGAAACGAAGGAAAAAGTTGTTATAGCGCAATTTCTAGATTAACATTTATACCTAAATTATAGTATTTTTAATAACAATTACCCCACCAAGGCTTTTTCCTGTGTCAATTTTTTTTCAACTCTATTTAAGCGAATTATTTTTTTGAGTTAAGAGATGATGGGAAATAAAAATTGGCATCAATTGAATTGATTAATCATTTTTATTTAGAGGATAATACAACGATTGAACAAATTTTAAATATTGTCCTTAAATTTAATATTAAAATACATGAACACGCAAAAAAAGAAAAAAATTATTAATTACTTCATATTTTTTATCTTTATACCAAATAGGCATCTTTCTGATAATTAATTTATATATATATATATTTATTTATAATGCCTCGAGAATTATTATTAAAATTATAATCAATAAAATGTCAAAATTATATTAAACAAGAAACTAAAAAATTTATCTTATTTCATTTTTGAAATTTTTATTAAATAGAAGACGTTATATATAAATATGCAAATGAATACATATATATACAGGGGGTGATCAAAGCAATGGAAATGCCTGCGCATATGAAAGTGACATTTTTGAATGCACTTCGTAAGAATTAAAATACAATAACATCAAGCAGTTTTTTTTTTATAAATAGAATATATATTCTGGTAGTATATGGTAGCTTTATTGTAATATGGATGGAGAAACGCCTCGATTTCCATTCCTCAAAGATGGTAAGAGTTCTTTAGCTTTATTGAAGTTCTGTAGGGCTTGGTTATTCATCAAAAGTATAAAATCTCTTGACCCCCTCCCCTTCAGATTTTCCAAGATTCGTCCATTTGGAACAACTGTAAAAAAAGCATCCCATCTTGTAGACGTTTCTTGAGGTATTTAAAGTAATGACAGCATACATAAAATTCGGCAATACAGGTTCGGGAAAGGAAAATAGTTGACGGAAAGGGAACGACGGGTATTGAAGTGGCTTACGTCTAAAAAGCGAACAACTTTAGCAAAAGAGACTGCTGTCAGCATCTAGATTCTTCAATGTCAATGATACAGCTAGAAGGCACTTTCATAAGCAGAACAGTTATGGTACAGCAACAATTCCTAGGAAACTCGAAACTCTGTATTTCAGGGATGAAATACAGACCAGGGATTGCGACCAATGGCACGCTACACAATATTTTGCCCCCCAATAAAAACGGTTTAGATTTTAATTCAAAATGACAAAGTTAAAGATGAATTATTATGAACAGTGATCAGTCGCAGTTTTCAAAGAGATTCTCAGTTCAAAGAATTATCGGAGAAGTTCAAGTTTTTATGTACTCTGATATGACTTTGTTTAATAAACTGAACTTATCCCAATTGGTTGGGTTGGAAATTGAAAAATTTGAAATGCAACTAATGATTTTAAGTCTAGTTCAATATGGATTCAAGGATTTGCTGAAAAAAGCTGAAAGTTGGAGTTGATTGAAACAGAAATATTAACAAGTAATATAAGTAAAAAAGCTAGTAAGGAAATTTTGGAAACATATATGGAATTCGATTCCATACAGTTTGAAGAAGCTGGACCATGCTATTTTAACCATATTTTCATCTACTTACGCTTGTGAGTCATTATTTTCAGAGATGGATAACATTAAACACTCACTTAGAAACCGTTTGGCGGATGACTCCAATTAAGCATGCAGTCTGTTAAAAGTAGCATCTTATCCTAATATAATTTATTTGTCATCTAATCTGCAACAGCACACACACTAATGTTACTTTAATTTTAATTACACATATAACTAAAAGATTCACTACTATAAAGTGCAAAATATAGCTTTTCGTAGTAAATAAAGAGTTTTGAGTTATTAGTATTTAGTTTTATTACTTTCGCAATAATCACAAGTCAAACTTATTTGACGGCACGTCTATACCTCATTAAATATTTCTTTAGAAAAAATGACACGTGTGTCCATAAAGGATGGCCACCTCTGTCCTAGACCATATAAATAAAGGATTTATTATAGACCTAAGGTGTTTTCATTCTTTTGACAACCACTTACATATATATATAAAATCAGGTGCATTGAAAATAGCGACCCAAGAAGAAAGCATCGGATTGAAATGAAATTTAATACACATAATGACACATATGAGAGATTCACTTGATCTCAAAAACAAGACAACTAAACGAATACAGGGTGTTCAACGACACAAATAATGGGCAACTTCAATAGCGCGTTGGACCATCTCCAGCTGCTATACATGCCACCACACGGTCCGGCATTAAGTTGATTAGACACCTTATGTTGTCTTGAGGCAGATGGGCCCACAAATCTTGAACAGCCAACTCTAAATCATGTACAGAGTAACACGATGGCATCTGCCGTTTTAGCTGATCCCACACGTGCTCTACAGGGGACAAATCAAGGGAGCGAGCCAGCCATGGAAGAGTCTAAAAGTGACGTAGGAAGTCTTGAGCAACTCTTTCTGTATGCGGACGAGAATTATCTTGCTGAAAAATGGCCCCTTGGACACCATTTAGGAAAGGTCCTACATGGGGTCGAAGAATATCATCAACGTAACGTTTACCCGTTAAGGTTCCACGCATCACATTTAAAGTGGACCGGCTATCATAGGCTATGGCCCCCAGACCATTAAACCAGCTGTGCGGGCAGTGTGACGTAGAACAATGTGGGGGGGGCTGCCTCCACACCCGTACACGTTTATCATCTGTCCCGAAAAAAAACCGAGATTCATCCCTAAAGACAACCTTTTGCCAATATGTGACATTCGACATTGATCTGGCTTGGCACCACTGTAGACGCAGTTGCCGTTGTTCATGTGTTAAAGGGAGTGTGCGGAAAGGACGCTTGGATTTAGGATTTGCCTCTGCAAGGTGTCTGGAATTTTGTTTGTGGAACAATTGCTACGCCTACGTCTGCTCGTATCGTTGAACGAGTCACAGTGGGGTCCACAAGTGCTTGCATCACGATCCTTCGATCCTCCATCCTCGTGGCCGTCCTGGTCACTCCAGAACCGGTTTCCGCGCGTGGGTACTTTCCTTTGTCCACTGCTCCCAACAATTTCTAACGGGACACTCCGAACGATCCACCTGGCCGGCAACACGTCGCTTCGACCAGCCTGCAGTTTTCAACCCGATGATCAGGCCTCTCTCAAACTCGCTTAACTGTGAGAAATGTCTTCTAGCACGGTTACCTCGCATGTTTCGCTTACCAAAGTCTTCCTATAATCGGCGGGTTATCATTACGTTTATGAATCTTCGAATGTGCGCTGGCTTATATAGCACCCTCTTCCTGATTGTAGCGCCACATCGGCGAGTATGAGCATGCGTATTGGCACAAAACTTGGATCATTGCCATATCATATTACGCTGTACTTATTTGCAAAGTTTCACGATTGTACTTAGCTTCCTTCTGGGGTCGCTATTTTCAATGTCCCTGAGTGTATATATATATATATATATATATATATAATATTAAAAATCCAAGTATTTTTTAACACCAAAATTTCATAAAAGCCCTATAAAATTCCGTAGTATCACTAATGGATACAATACATGTAACACGAAGTCTAGGAAGATCTTACAATCTCTTCTTCAAAATCTAATTGATAATTTACCAAATACGGCAATAATTAAATATAGCTTAGAGATTGCTAGAGTTACTAAGGATATGTTAATTTTTTCTATGCATGGTTTTGATTTCGAGGACCTTTTTAATTCTATAGATATTGACGATATGATTAAGGTTCTACAGTTAATTTATGATAAATATGAATTATATACTTCAATGAAAAGAAAAATTTGATATTCTTGTTAACCTCGTATTAAAAGAAAATTTCATTACATTTGATCAGAATCTTTATAAACAGATCAAAGGATTACCTCAGGGTGGTCCAGCTAGTAATTGTTTAGCGAACCTATATTTACATTTTTTTGAAATAGATCATGTTGTAAATGATTCTTACTTAATTTATCGTTATATAGATGATATAATAATTTTTGGTAAAAATAGTGAATACAAACCAAATATTACGTTCTACCCTGATTATCTCAAGCTCCTTAAAACTAACTTCAACTCTAATATGGTGGAATTCTTGGATTTAGACAATATTAATATTTAGACTATATTAAGACTTATTAACAATAATGTAGTCAGTAACATTTTTGACAAAAGAGATTCGTTTGAGTTTCATATCATTAAAATTCCCGTACGGAATAGTAATTTACATATATCAATTTACAGAAATATCAGTTTGAATTTTTTATTTAGAAATGATACCTGAACTACCCACAAAATAGATAAATACAATAATATAAAAAATTTTTTTCAATGTTGTTTAGATCATGTGAATACCCTTTTAATTTCTTAAGAACTTATATTCATCACAAATACATTAACCGTCTTGCTACTTCGAATTCCAAAACCACCACACAACAATAGGATTTCAAAGTCAGCATGTTAGTGGTCTTGCTGTGAAGATTATATCATAACACTCATATCACAGTTTACATTTTTTCCACACACATCTTGAACATCTTACACATTGTTGACAACCAACCAAATTAGAGCCTAGCAAATTTACATTTTTGACAATCAACCAATTCAAATTTTACCATATTTGATTGTCGTCATTTTATACCTGTCTTTGCTGGCTGGTTTAAAAGTCAGCTCAAAAGATGTGTTTATGTATTTTCGAATTTTTTAACTTGGTGAATAATTGATTTTCATTAATGGCAAGACGCTTGATTCTCTTCGTAAAAGCTTTGTTAGTAAAGAAATTTTGTTAAATTATTTTCTGAAAGATACTTTTCTTATGTAATTGTTTAAGCATTTTTCTACTTTTCTTACGTAATTATTTTCTGATTTTTCTGCATTAAGATTTTGGGAGAGTTTGTTACATAATAGTAGTGAGTGGTTTTATCATGCTCTCTGAGTTATCCATACTCTGAAGTTTTGTTTATTTTACTTTATTTGGTTTTCCTACCGAGTTGCAAAGGGGGAAGTTTGGCGCCTTCAAACTAGTTTAACCCCACTTATTCGGTCCTAAGTACGAAATTGCTTTCTGACTCGCTAGGTTCTTCTTTTTTGTAGTTTTTTTTATTCCTCTATAATTTTGTTCTTCATGTTCAGCTTTTATATTTTTATTACGCTATTTCTTGTTATGTTCTTTATCTATTATTTCTTGTTTTTGATATATAATACATATTTCTTTTATATATATATATATATATATATATATATATACATACACCAAGCCAAAATATTCTTTTAAAGCAAAGTATATAACTAGATTAAATATCTTACCGTAGATATTAAATTAATCACGCATCCGCGCGCTCACTTTTCTCAAAATATATGTTAAAAATGAATTTTAAATACTTCAGTAAAACATTATATCTTAAAATATATATATTTTGTTAAACTTCGCTTTTTTCTCGTGGCACATTTTTGCTAAACGTCTGAATACAGACAATTCTGAAAAGAAACATAATACACACACAAACTGTTCGTCCATATATTCTGTTCCTCTAGTACCGTGGAATAAATTATTGCTTTTGGTACCGCGATATTTGAGATAATGTGAATCAAATATTTCTTCATGCTGGGTAATTTATTTTCCATTCCTTAAATTTCTTTTCGCTTTTTTGCGATAATAACTTCTTTTACCTGTGAAAATTCCACAAATACTCATTCCTTTCAAATGTGTTTACAAAAATAAAGAAGCATTTAAATTTCTTTTCCAGTTACGATTGAATTGACAATGATTACATTATTGTGAAAGAGGATTTTGGAATCATTTTTCTTTCACCCTCTATTTCCTTTGATATAAAATATTAGTTCTGTCATTTTGTTTCCCTGATTTTATAACAGCATTTAAAGTAATCAAATGAAGACATATAAAAACCAGATTGCGTATTTTTGTATTTAAGTCGTAGAACATAATATGCGTTTCTTTCAATTACCAATCAGCACATGAAACGCAACTATATTGATATACTTCCATTCCAGTAAATATGTTGAGCGGTGTTTATTAAATGGCCATCATTTTTCAATTTATTTCCTGTTTATTAACACTAGAATGTCCATCGGTGTCTAATAAACACTGGGGCATTTTTAGTTTGTTCTCATTTCAGTATTTTTGGCAGGAATTATGGAAAATTTTCATGACCCCTAATCATTTTCCATAGTGATCACACAGAAAAGTTTGTGGTTTTAGGTTAATTAAGAGAGAATTTACAGCTAAGTATACTTAGAACGTCCACTGGTGTCGTTTCGACATCAAAACATTTTATCATTTTAAATAGCTGTCGTTCAGCAAAAGATAGTTCACTAAGTAGATACCATTAGTAAATCAAACTTCCGGAAATAAAATCCCGCATTTATTTGATATTTAATGCAGTGTTATTGGGTTCACAATGAAAACGTGCGAAATTAATGTGTGTAATGGAAATACAATTAAAAAAATTGTTTCTCTTGCATGGAAATGGTGGAAGGAAAATGTAAGGAAAAATGAAATATCGCTGTATTTATTGCAAATGAGGTGTGTACAAAGCATTATGCATAAAAAGATAAATAATGATTAAAAAACTCGCATTATCACAAAAATTTTAATTTAGCTTTTTATACTAATATTAATGAACATTATTATTTTATTCCATTTTGCAAGATTAATTAATTGGTTTTGTTACATTTTTTATGATATAAAGAGTAGTAATATATGATAATTACATTAAATAACATTAAAAAATTCTTAAAGAGCCATGGGCAGCCTATTGGTTAGAACATCAGGCTCCAGACCGGAAGGTCTGGGGTTGGTATGCCACCAAATACCTTCCGAGTACACACGGAAGGCACGGTGCTCATTAAATCAGTCGGTCCGAAGGTCTTGTGGTCTGAATCACGAGTGCAGGGGATAGAAGAATATTTATCTCCCCTTTAGTTCCATACCTAAATTGTGGAGGTGAAGATAGGTAGTGTCTCCATCTATCGTCTCTTTGAAGAATTTTACCGAGCTAATTCGTGATGTCATCTGTATGGTGCTAAAGGCTAACGACAAACGTACTTCTAGCCCCTTGCCACGATGAATTTGGTGGACCTCGTTCTGACTACGCCTACCAGGTGGCATTAGCCACAACACAACACAAAAAGTCTTAAACTACACCCTACTGAACAGTAGTCCAGCAATAAATTAGTTTTTGCAATAACTTTATATTTTTACATCATATGTCAAGACAACATCGGTGGTCGTTTAAGGGTAATCGAAATCCCGTACGTTCTAGTGTTAATACATTCTTAAACCTAAACTTATTGATTAATGTACATTTTTACCATGGATAAAATTCTAAAGATTTACTAGAATATGTTGTTTAAAATGATACAATATCCAAATAAAGAAAAACTAATTGCACACTATATTTTTAGTATATAATGCATTACAAATAATAGTTTTAGCTACTTGCGAAAAGTATGGTGAGTGGCTTTAATTTTCTTGAGTTATAAGAATTCGAGTCCTAATTAAGGACTGCAATACCGATGTGCTGGGATACCGAATACCGGTAATTTGAGTCATTTGTGCAACTTTAAAATACCGATATTCACAAGTTTAAATACAGTTTTATGCGCATTTATTTTTAAATTGGCTTTATTATATGCTCAGAGATCGCATACATTGTAAAATAGTAATGTGACGGGCTTATCACAATTTAAACTAATTATCCTCTAGGGTTTCTTTGGGCAATTCTTTCCAACCAACTTGAGAAGAGAAACGTGAATATTCAAATAAGGAATCTTATAAATAGTAGATGTTTAGCGTACGCGGGGTGGCTATGAGAAGTGAATATAGGAGGTCTATGTTTTGCCAGAGCTTAAGTTAAAGAGAGAGGAAGTCCCGAGTTCAAGATTTAAGCTATCTGTACCTGTGCGATCAAGTTAAAGGTGGATACCATTTCACAAGGAAAAAAGCCACGTCAGATACAATCAAGCGAATTGCTGTTTACCCAAGATATAGCAGTAAGACTGTTAAATCAAGTTATTAAGAACTTTGTAGTTACTTAAGTTAGAAATAGTCGGTAGAATTAGATATATTGGTCGGTTAAGAGATTATTTGGTAATACGAATAGTGTGTCTTTTCCCTCTAGACTCACTTGAACATAATATTATTATTATTGCATATTGCTTAAGTTAAGATCTTAATTAAGCAGTGTTTCTCAAACTTTCAATGCTGGCGACCTTATTTTCAATCATAGTTTTTGTCACCCACCCACTGTACAACAATAATGTATTTACTGCAATAGAAATGCACTTTGAGAGAGAGACGCTAAAGTTACAACACGATCTTAATTATAAACCGTACAAATTAATACGATAAGTATATTAATTTTTGTATCTGTAACTTTTAAGTAATATATATTTTAAGAAAATTACTTAAAATATATATTACTTACTTATTATTATGTTATTTTTCCGTTGTCTAATTTTTAAATTGGAACACATCGCAAAATGGTATATTTAATTAAAGATTTATTTCCTTCAGCATCCATTTCTCAAAGTACAAATGTCATTAGAAAAATAGTCTAGTCTATGTTGCTCTCTATCATATCCATCACATCTGGCATTATCGGGGACGTTTCCGTTTGTCTGGGCAACCTATCGGACGTCTGCGCAAAACATGTAAAAATGCTTTTCCTCGTACAATTCCAGTCCGTTTTGGTCGACTTGATACTTCTATAGCTACCGAATCTAGCTTGAATGTACATTTTTTAATTTGCGCGTTAATTGTAATTCACGGTAATTAAGTATTTACGGCAGTAGATTAAAACAAAATCATACATACATTTTTAAGTCGTAAGCAAACATTCGACGATAATAAAGGTTCAACAAGGTCACAGACGAGCATGGTTCCGAAAATTAAATCAAGGCAATATTCTCAAAAATACTTAAATTTTGGATTTACCATTACTGAAGTAAATGATGGGGGAAAATGCCCCAGCTCGTTATGTGTTAAAACTTACAAATCTGAAGAACAACATGTGAAAGTTGTTTTTAAAACCATGTAAAATCATTTAGGCATGTTGGCAAAGAATTTTAAAAAAGTATTTTCTTGATGAGGACAACTTAGTAGTAAGTTACGAGTGGATTAGAGATCTATTTCAAGATACTCCAGAAGGGCTCTCAAATTCCGAAGACGAAATCTTCATAGATTTTACATTCAGTGAAAAATTGAAAGGCAATTTTGTAATAAATCGCTTTTTGAATTTTGGGTAGAGGTGGATGATGATTTTTTTGTACTGAAAACAAAAGCATTTCGTATACTATTACTATTTTCAACATCCTACCTTTGTTAAACTGGATTTTCTGTTGTGGCTGCTTTGAAGACAACATATAGATCTCAGCTAAATATAGAAAAATAACTCAGAGTGTCAATTTCTGATATTATATATATATATATATATATATATAAACCTTCCTTTGAAAAACTTTTCTCTACAAGACAAGCCCATGGAAGTTACTAAAAAATTTTAAACTTCTTAATTTATATATATATTGTAGTAATAAATTATTTATAAAATAAATTCTTCAGTACTGATACATTAAACGCATACTGGCTGAAGCACCGGCCCTTCGCACAAGTTCATTTTTTAAACAAATAAAACATTAGTCTTGATATAATAGCTGAACTGTAACGAGAGTAAAACTGCGTTCAGGACATTGTATACAAAAATGTAAAATTATTTTTTTAGCTAAAAGCTATAATTGTAAATAACTGTTTAAAAGAGAACTGTAATTTTAAACCTCACAGAATTAGCATTGAGAATTAATGTTAAATAATGAAAAATAATATAAAATTCCGATGAAGAATAATTGCGTTAATTTTTAATATTTAAAGCAAGAAGACTTCAAAATGTTTTAACACGGGAGCAGGCGTGCACTCGATACTAACGCTACTGGTAGTGCGAGAGGGGGAGGGGGACTGAGTCACCCCAATCATTTGTTTGTAATTATTTTTACTGTGCACGAGATACAAATCGGAAAATTCCAGTGAATAATTTAATTAAGAGAAAGTATACTTACCGTCTTTCAAGGACTATTCAAATTTTCTTTGATGATTTGAGAAAAAAACCCAATAAAACTGAACTAAAATGATTCAAAAGTGCAAGACCTTAATAAAGCATGCAAATCAGAGACACTTTTCACTAATATTACAGAAATGTTATTTGCTGGCAAAGCAGTCACATTTTAGTGGTACTGGGCTCGAACTCGTGACAAGACAAGCCACGTTCCGATACTTATACCACTCGGCTACCGTGGCTACGCAAAAGTTTTCAGTGGGAGTCTTGCAGCAGTCTACATTTATAAAAAATGAATTTCACAGAGTCAATATTTTAATTTTTATTGCTTTGTTTATACCTGGTGTGAGTAGATAACAGATTAAATAAAAAATTGAGTTGGAATGTAGTAATACAGCTTGCTAAATGAATATTTTATTAATATGGTTTTTTTGGCACTTTTATATAATATTTTATGGATTAATTGTAGAAGACATATACGAAAAGAAAAATCATAAGAAAGAAAAAGTAATTGATCCTAAATTTGTAAAGAGTATTAATTCGGAATAATATTCTACTAAAATTTAAGCAATTTTAGATGTAGTATATTGTATCACGTAAAACACAAACATCACAGATATTTTTGCCACTCTTTGATAAATTATTAATGTAATCTACACAGGTAATTGAGTCTCTGGAAACAGAAAAAACATAAATATTAATACAATATCCGTGAGCCGAATGCATACAGAAATTATGAAGATGAAATGTATAGTTTTTTTTAGAGGTATAGAACTTTAAATTGCAATAAAACAACGATGTATTATTCGATTGACATGAATTTTTTTTTATTCGAAAGATAATCTTGTGGCATTACATTTAAAATATGATTTATGGTATAGCACTGCCACGGCTGAATCGGATGTAGTCCAAACTGATCGTTCAATTTTCGATGACTTTTTCCAACATTTGTGGCCGTATATCGGCAATAACACGGCGAATGTTGTCTTCGAAATGGTCAAGCGTTTGTGGCTTATCCGCATAGAACAATGACTTTACATAGCTCCACAGAAAATAGTCTAGCGGTGTTAAATCACAAGATCTTGGAGGCCAATTCACGGGTCCAAAACGTGAAATTAGGCGGTCACCAAACGTGTCTGTGGCAAGAGCTGTGTGACATGTTGCGCCGTCTTGTTAGAACCACAGCTCCTGGACATCATGATTGTTCAATTCAGGAATGAAAAAGTTAGTAATCATGGCTCTATACCGATCACCATTGACTGTAACGTTGTGGCCTTCATCGTTTTCGAAGAAGTACGGACCAATGATTCCACCAGCCCATAAAGCGCACCAAACAGTCAGTTTTTCTGGATGTAACGGTGTTTCGACATACACTTGTGGATTAGCTTCACTCCAAATGCGGCAGTTTTGTTTGTTGACGTAGTCATTCAACCAGAAGAGCGCTTCATCGCTAAACAAAATTGGCTTATGGAAGCCGGGAACAACGGCAATCTCGTTTTGGGCCCATTCGACGAATCTACGCCTTGCTTGATGATCGTTTTCATGAATTGCCAAACCAAACTGAGAATAAATCACTTGACAGCTGTTAAATCGGTCGCCATCTTGGAAAGTAATGCCAACTTAAACTTCTATACCTGGAAAAAAAACACTCTTTATATACATACATAAGGGCTGCGGTAGCCCAGTGGTCAAGGTACCGGATCATGGCAGGCATATCATGAGACCAGTAAAGACCCGCCGTGTAGAGCAGCGGTGCACGTTAAATCTGTCTAGAGCTGAAACGTCCTCCCGTGGTGTGGTGTGGTAGTTAGAAAAGGAGGGGGGGTGGCAGCTCAGGTGTCATCCACGTCACTTGACAATGGTTCAAAACTATGTGGTCCGTCGCCAAAAGCCATTTTGTATCTGAAAACTGCCACACACACACATATATATATATAATGTAATTAATTTTACGAATTACAATTGGTTATAATTTTTTTTCTCTAACGGGGCTGCGTATTGGTATTTTTACCTTCTCACAACTAGTACGTTCCCCTGGAGCTGGTATATTTTTTTAGTGTGGCACCATTTAGGCAATACCAACTACCGCAAGTAATTTTGACGCCCAGTTTCTTCCTCAGAGGAAGATACCTGAGCTCTATCGATGTGAAATGTGTACTTAGGAATTTAATGTTGCTGAGAGCATCCAAGCCGCGCAGACACTCAATGAATCTTTTTCATGCCGTATAGTCTAGGACACGGTCGCTGTCCTTTTTCTCCATCATGAAAATCCACCGACTTGGGCCGGGGACGAACCGCCAACCTTAGATACAGATGGACAGTGAAAAACCAACTACGCCACCTAGCCGGCATGTTATTTTTATTATTATTTAAAAATATTATTTCTAATGAAAGTTAGTTTGCTAAATAAAGACAAAAATGAATAATAATTCGAAGGATTAAGAATTAAATTACTAACTATTTTTTTTCTCTTTTTACTTAGGAAATGTCTCAAACGCGCGTCTTTCTTTTCGCAAAACCAAAGACAGATAAAAAACAAAAAAAAACTTTAAAGTAGTCTTTCGTGATTACACAATCCAGCAAAGGAGAATAAAGGAAATTTTGAGCAAGTTTCATTCAAATAAAGATAAAAAAAAATGAATAAAGATTTTTTCTGGTAATTCTTCCGGTAAAAGAAAAAAAAATAGTTTCTACTAAAATATCTCAAACAAAAGGGAATGAGTTGGAAAAAATCCATAGTTCGGAAGGAAATGATGGTTCGTATTATTATTAAAAAAATGTTTTTTGTGGAAGCAATTAATTCAGATATCATTGCTTGAAAAATAATAAATTCTTCCATTTTGTTAAAAAATTGTTTTTAAAAGAGGTTATTCTAATTTGTATGTATTGAATTAATTGCAATATGTTTTTCATGATATATTTGTGTAGTAATAAAAGAAAAACTAGCCACATCTTTCCATATAGAAAATGCTCCAATCTTCTTTTAATGTCGTTAAACCAGAGCCTCTCAAACTTTCAATATTTGCGAATCAATTTTCAATTATTATTTTCATCGCACCCCCTCCTCTAAATAATAACACTGTATAAAATTCAATAATATTGTATTTTAACGCTAAAGGTACAACGCGACTTCTTAACTGCCTTTGGCGTATATAAATGTTACACCGTCTCACTAACCCAAAGCATTAATTGTCCCGGACGTACGTATACGTCTTACTGAATTACGATCTGTTCTGAGCACTGCTATCCATACAATTATTCCGAAGGCTTTGGAATGCAATAAAAGGACCTTGACAGTGTTTGCGAGGAATTTATAATTTTCAGAAAAGACGTTTTTAATATATTCCTCTTCATCTCCATCCCACCTATACATCACATACTCGCGTCTACGAGGAAGACGGTGGTATTGGAAAGTGAATGGCTTATCTTTTAATCAGCATTAATGAGATAATTTATAATCCCAACCACATTAAAGTGTTCATTTTTGTAAACATGGGGCAACTGTTAGTTATTAAACTTGTTCTTAACTTAGAATTGTTAAATTAATTATAGAATGCATTGTGTGCATTATTAGTACATTTTGTGTGTATTAAATCAATACAAATGTGTATTTTATTTCTTATGTGTCGTAATGTATTTTGTTTGCTTACTTTCAGTAAATTAATATTTTTTTTTAAATTATCTCTTGTTTTGGACTTTTCAATATGCTTGCGCCCCCTCATAGAGTTATCACGTCCCTCTAGGGTGGTGCGCGCCCCAGTTTGAGAAACGCTGCTTTAAACTGCTAATCGATGTTTAAATGTAGATAGGTTCCAAGCAACAAACAAGTAGACTTTTTTGGAATAAATTGCCATGTATTCTGAAATTATATATAGTGCTCTCAAAACTTTCAATATTTGCGACCCAATATTCAATCATAATTTTCATCGCACCCCCCTGTCATACAATAAAAATGAATTGAATTAAAAAATACTGCACTTTGGTGCTAAACCTACAACATGACTTTAATCTCTCAAGTGCCCCCAGATGTGAGCGAGATCGTCTCAACGACTCGCTTAACCAGTACGCTAATTGCTCTGGACGTATATATACGTCTTTCAAAGGTTCAATCTTTTCTGTGAACTGCGCTGCATAAAATTGTTTCAAATGCTTCGGAATGCAATAAAATAACCTTGACAGTGTTGGTGAAGGATTGATTTTATTTCAGAGTATTTGCTTATTTAATCCTTTCCTACACCCCTTCCCCTCCTTCCCAATACACCAAATCCGTGTTAAACCAGCGTTTCTCAAACTGTGGCGCACGACCCTTGGGGGGGCGTGATAACTCTACGAGGGGGGCGCGAACACATTGAACAGTAAGAGAACAAAAAAACGTTTAAAAAATCTATTAATTTATAAAAAGTAAAGAAACAAAATAAATTTTGACATAATAAAAAATAAAATACACATTTGCACTGATATAATGCACTTATAAATATATCAGTACTGCACCCTATATTTTATGACTAATTTAACAATACTAAATTTACAACAAGTTTAATAATTACTAGCGAACCCCCATAGGCTTGTCATATAAAGAATTATATCCAAAAAATTAACATTTATCTTGATAATTTAAGCGATTTATAATTAATACCTAACTGCCGATTAAAAGTTACGTGATTCGCTCCCCAAAGCCACCTTTTTCTAAGTAGGCGCACGTATGGGATGCAGTGGGGGGTTGAGAGATAAATAAGTAAAACAACTGAAAAAAGTAAATCCTTCGTAAACACTGTCAATGACCTTTTATTGCATTCCAAATTTTCGGAAGAATTTTATGGACAGCAGTTTACAGAAAAGATCACACTTTGAAAAGACGTATATATACGTCCGAGGCAATTATAGCTTTGGTTGAGCGAGATGTGTATATACGCCGGAGGCATTTAAGAGGTTAAAGTAGCGTTGTAGCTTTAGCGTTGAAGAAGAAAATGATTGATTTCAATTCATCGTTTTTGTATGTAAAAGGGGGGGCGAGATGAAAATTATGATTGAATATTGGGTCGCATATTATGAAAGTTTGAGAAGCACTGTGTTAAACATTTGCATTGGGAAGATCGCGTAACTTTTAATCGGCGTTTAAGGGATTAATTATAAACCGTACAAATTATCAAGATAAGTGTAAACATTTGCATATTAATTTATATATGAGTAGTCCATGAGGTCATTGGTAGTTAATAAACGTGTTCTTTACTAAGAACGGTCAAATCAATTATAAAATACATTGCGCAATACTTATATATTTTTAAGTCGGTGAAAAATGTGTATTTTACTTTTTATTATGTCCTATTGTAATTTGTTTATTTACTTTCAGTAAATTAATAATTTTTTTGAATAATCTTTTGTTTTTGACTTTTCAAAATGCTCGCACCACCCTCGTAAGGTTGCCAGTTCCCTAAAGAGGCCCGCCCCCACAGTTTGAGAAACACTGCTCTAGTAATTAGAGCTTAATTTCATCGAAAAGGAATTGAAACACACTTAAAGAGCGCTTTCGCTGGCACCCGAGAGATCTAATTTCAGTCAGTACAAAATAGTACGGATTAAATTAGAATTATGCGGGGCTGCTAAGGTGTGGTGCAGTTGAGGCCGTTTTTAAGGCCAGAGCATTCATGTGTAAGGCTACGTTGTGTCGGCATCTGGATGCTGGTAGGTGTGAGCCTTGATATGTCACTGTAGGTCTGATAGTGCCCAAGTAAATCTGGAAGCCAGTCGGAGAGAGAGTCCATTGGAATGTGCTGGGGTATCGTAGAGATATGCTCATTTAAAAAATCCATCATCTTTGTCGCCGTTAGCTTTTGGGCGGATCATCAATGCTGATTAATACGATTTCGTTTGGTTTGTTGGGGAGCAGTTTCCATCATCAGTTGCTGACATTGTCATAAAAGGTAAAGTATTATTTATGATATGATAATCGAAAGAGTAAACTATTATTTAGACCATGATAACCTAATAATGATTTTTTTTTGCTTCAGAACCAACACTACTAGAAACCCAAAACACAACGCAAGATGATGATAAAGATGATATTAATAATAATGGTAGCAGAGATGATGATGACGAATCTGAAGATGCATCAGTTTTTTGTGAAACTTTTACGGAATGAAAATACATAAAGGGTGTGTTTTTTTAGAGGTATAGAACTTTAAATTGCAATAAAACAACGATGTATTATTCTTTTGACATGATTTTTTTTATTCGAAAGATAATCTTGTGGCATTACATTTTAAATATGATTTCTGGCATAGGACTGCCACGGCTGGCTCGGATGTAGTCCCATCTGGACGTCCAATTTTCGATGACTTTTTCCAACATTTGTGGCCGTATATCGGCAATAACACGGTGAATGTTGTCTTCCAAATGGTCAAGCGTTTGTGGCTTATCCGAATAGACCGCATAGACCATGGGCCTTTACATAGCCCCACAAAAAATAGTCTAGTGGTGTTAAATCACAAGGTCTTGGAGGCCAATTCACAGGTCCAAAACTTGAAATTAGGCGGTCACCAAAAGTGTCTTTCAATAAATCAATTGTGGCACGAGCTGTGTGATATATTGCGCCGTCTTGTTGGAACCACAGCTCCTGGACATCATGATTGTTCAATTCAGGAATGAAAAAGTTGTAATCATGGCTCTATACCGATCACCATTGACTGTAACATTGTGGCCTTCATAGTTTTTGAAGAAGGATTCCACCAGCCCATAAAGCGCCCCAAACAGTCAGTTTTTCTGGATGTAACGGTGTTTCGACATACACTTGTTTATTAGCTTCACTCCAAATGCGGCAGTTTTGTTTGTTGCCGTAGCCATTCAACCACAAGTGCGCTTCATCGCTAAACGAAATTCGCTTATGAAAATCGACCATTATTTTCGAAATAAAATTGCACAATTTGAAAGCGTTGTTCGGGCGTGAGTCTATTCATGATGAATTGCCAAACCAAACTGAGAATAAATTACTTGACAGCTGTTAAATCGGTCACCATCTTGGAAAGTAAAGCCAACTTAAACTTCTTTACCTGGAAAAAAACACTCTGTATTTCACGGAAAAATAGATTCTGATTATCTAAACGTAATGTGTATAATAAAAAATGAGAATTTTTTCTTATTGTATCAATGACAATTTTTCCTTTAACTCTTATAAAATCATTTTATTTAGTTACAATTAAATTTATATGATATTTAAAAAACGATATTTTCCCTTTTGTTAAAAAATACTTTAATCAACTATTTATTATTATTTTAATTAGAATATAAATATTAAAATTTTATTATACTTATCATCGAAGACATAGAAATAAAAAAGTTGTTGCGATACTTTAAGTGATGTATCGTAATTCTGTCACTCTTCCGTCTATCTACTTTGCCGCTGTTGGTCTCTAACGACAGGCGTAATATCGCGGTAGAATAAATTGGTCTGGCTGTTAAGTAAACAATCGAATTCATGTCTGGCAAATTAAATTTGTACTTATTGATGTGTAAATAAAATAATATTAAAATTACAGACATTCTAAAATGGTTTGAAATTCATTATTTTTTGTTTATAAAAATTGCCGTCTGGCACATTATTTTCCACAACAAAAATGTCTGGCATTAATAAATTCATGTCGTTAATATCGTTTTAAATTTAGTGAAGTAGAAAAATTTATTTCTAAAACTATTCAAAAATCAATATTTTTACCTGTAAAGGTATGATGTGCATTAATAAACGCAATGTTTACTGGCAGCCAGATAGACCGCACGATGTTCGGAAGAGCGTACAGAAAGATGCAATAACCCTCTAACCGGATAGCACGTAAAATTCCGTCAGTGTAAAGATGCTTCGAAAATGGACTGCACGGATTTTTCTGCCTTCAAGTAACGTTTTCAAAAGTGGATTAGCCGCACTTTTCTGAAATCCTTTCCCCCTTTTAAAGGTTTAACCGAACTAGGTCATAAAATTGTCCCCGTTCGACCTCCCAAGTTCTAAAAGGGGGGAAAGAATTGAAGTCTGTTGCATTTTTTAAGGCAATAGCAAAATAAGAGTAAAGCGCTTTCGGAATAACTTTTCAGGAGGAAGGTATCCACTTAGAGGGTTAAAGATTCAGCTTTTCTAAAATTCTTGTTTTTCTACCGTTGCTAGCTTTCCTACTATTACTTCAGAGGATTTACTCATTTATTCCTTTTCTACCCCTTCCCCTCCCAATATATGGATTACGTGGAAGGTTGCATCGGGGAGTGAATAGCATAAAATTTTTTCCACAGTTAAATGATTCCCTGTAAACTGTACAAATTATCAAAATAAGTGTTAATTTTTGTAAACATATAATTTAATGCATGACAGGCCCATGGGGTCATTGGTAATTATTAAACTTGCTCTTAAATTAGTTTTGTTAAATTAATTATAAAATACATCGGGCTGTACTGATACATTTATAAATGTATTATATCAGTGTAAATGTGTATTTTTTATTCTGTCAGAATGTATGTTGTTTGTTTACTTTCAGTGAATTAATATATTTTTTAAATAATCTTTTGTTTTCGACTTTTAAATATATTCACTTCCCCCTTGCAGAGTTATCACGCCCCACTTCGGGGGCGCACCCCACAGTTTGAGAAACGCTGTATCTCCCTGATTTATTTCACACAAAAAGAAAAACTAGGCAAAGAAGCGCGTTTTATTACGTTTTCTTACTTAAATATTTATAGCAGCCTATTAAATTAAGAAAGAAAATTACAATAGTTTTAAAAGAATTAAGAATAAAAAAAACGCTAAGTCAAAGAGACACCCCTATCGAATTTTCCAAGAACTTTTCTTTTCTAAGCATTATCATTTGTTCTTAGAACTAAGAAAGTTAACAAGAAACGTTTCAAGTTTTTAAAATTAAAATCATGAAAAGAGAAGTGCCTAAAAATTTATTTTTATTCATTTTAATTAACCTTTCTTTGTACAGTGTTACTATGTAAAGGTAAAAAAAAATATATTTGTCTGTTTCTTGGAATTTAATTGACTTTTACCCCAATCGAGCTTGAAGAAATAAGATAATTGAAACTTTTTAATTGCTGCATCTGCTTGATTCCCATGAAAATATATAACTGTTCTCTTTTCTAATAAGGGAGTCATTCCCCTTGCTAAATGAAGTGGTTTAAGTTCAGTTTCTAATTTTTCGTGCATTTGGAATTAAGATTTCACTTTTGGTGCAGGAATTTAAAAGAGTTACGTAAGAATTACGATAAGGAAAAGAAAATTATTTCAAGTATTTTATAAAGCTGTTAGAATTCATTATGTCTTTTATGTAGTTCTTCACATAAAAAGTTATAATTTAATATGTTAGAAACGAATCATAAGTTGCCCCTTGGTGAAATTGACAAATTGTTTGGTAAAAAAACAGTTTGAACTAATTGGGACAGACATGTTTTTCTTGTTTGAGTTGGTATGGGACTACTAGTGATTTTCCAGACCCTCTCAAACCCGTTATATATGCCTTTAGGTAGTATGACAGATCGACTTTGACTATAATTTATTCATTTTAGTGTAATAGGAGCTCAGCTGTGAGACTTGCAGTGGGGCAACTGGAAGTTTCGACTTTGCGTTCTGTATAACACGCGTTACTTTTACTTGATCAACGATGGATATTGCTCCATGAAACCGTTCTAAAATAAATCGTTCTCAATGAACACACTTCTATGACTGCGACACATATAACTATGGCATTTGGTGTGATAGAATTAAGTGTTTCAAGTATGTTAAGAACATTTCAAAATTCTGGATCATCGTCTCCAAAAAGAAAAGAAAAATGCGAGCGCAAACGGAAATCTACACCAAAAATTAAAAAAAAAAAAGAAGAAATTGCAAAATAAATCCAAGAAAGACGAGCATAGACATTTTGAAGGGATTTATAGGATAATGGTGTTGAAATGAGTACCTTAACTGCACGGAAATGGCTTCTGGAAGGTGGCTCTAATGTAACACGACTGAGGAAAAAACTATTTCTAACTCAGCAAATGAAGAGCAAATTTTCAGTATGACTAAAAATATCGATCAAGGACTCTTAAAGACTGGAAGAATGTGATTTTAAATGATGAAACACTTATTTGTGCAAGGATGCAAATAAAGTGCAATTAGATGAAGTGAAGCTGAAGTTTCATTTCTAAATCATGCCCAACAGTCTATAAAACACACTTAATGCAAATGTTTGGATTTTTTTTCCACATCAAATGGCCTTGGAAGTTTAGTTCCTTTGAAATACGTGATAAATTCTGTCAAATATATAGAAATATTATGTGTTATGATTGTTCCATTCATGAACATGTTCCTTTCATTCATTCTGGCATTTTCAGTTATATTGCTTGTTAATCTTTCTGTTTCAATCAATTCTAACTTTTTCCTTGCTTCAGTAAATTTTTGAATCCATATTGAACTACACTAGAAATCAATAAGTTGCATTTCAAATTCTTCAATTTCCAACGTTGAATTGGGCCAAGTTGAGTTTTATCAAATGATGTCACATCAGGGTACATAATAAACTTGAGCGGTTCTGAAAATTCTTTGAACTGAGAAAATCTCACAGAAAATTCCTTGATTGAAGAATCAACCACGGTTGATCGGTTTGTTAGGTGGCGAGCCCAAAATATTATGCCGCGTGCCATTAATGGCAAGCGTGCCAATGATTCGCCATCTCTGGTATAGGCTATACCAGGGGTGGCGAACCTTTTTGGGTCAACGTGCCATTTTTTCTAAAAAAACGTTTAATGAGTTATAGGCGTGCCATCAAATAATTTTGTCTTGTGATTATTGAAGAACTAATAAAACTAAATACGAACAAATCAAAATTCTTTATTTAATACGGAAAAATACATTTTGCTCTGTATAGTAGTAAATGTTTTAGTTATACTTGTAATTTAAATTAAAGTAACATTAGTGTGATTTTTGCTGTTGTAGATTAGATGACAAATAACTTATATCAGGATTATAAGATGTTACTTTTAGTAGAATGCATGCTAATTAGAGTCGTCTGTTGAACGGTTTCCAAGAGAGTCTTTGATGTTATTTATCTCTGAAAATAATGACTCGCAGGCATAGGTAGATGAAAATATGGTTAAAATAGCATACGCCAACTTCTTCAAACAGTTAAATGCGTCTGGAATCGAATTCAAAATTTTGTTACTGATATTTTTACTTATATTGGTTGTCAATCTTTCTGGTTCAATCAATTCCAACTTTTTCCTTGTTTCAATAAACTTTTGAATTCATATTGAACTAGACTGGAAATCAATCAGTTGCATTTCAAGTTCTTCAATTTCCAACCAATCAAATTGAGACAAGTTCAGTTTATCAAACGAAATCACATCAGGGTACATAATAAATTTGAACGTTTCCGATAATTCCTTGAACTGAAAAAATCTCGCTGAAAATTATTTGATTAAAGAATCCATTATGGAAATAAATTAATCAATAACTTTTTCTTCGTTTCGTTTCTCTTGGGCATCTAAATCTGTGATATTTTTTTCAAGTTTGGGAAGTACTTATAGTTTTTTGTAATAATATCGTTTCTGAAAACATATAGTTTAGCTTCAAAAGCGCGAATAAGATCCATCATGACGATAACTGTTTTATGCGGGCCTTTGAAGCTTTATGTTCAATTCATTGAAATATTGGCATATGTCTGTAATAAACATCAATTATAAAAGCCACATAATATCCATCAAATGTGGGTATTGTTCAATTTTGCTCTCATTTTGTAGAAACAGTCTGATTTCTTCCAAGCAATCAACAAATCTTTGAAGTACGTTCCCGCGGCTCAACCAGCGAAAATTGTTGTTATACATTATGAAGCCATTATACACCGAATTGACTTCATTCAACAAAGCATCACACTTTCGTTTATTTAAAGCCTGCGACGATAAGAGGTTGACTATTTTTGTGACTAAAGTTATTACATTATCAAGAAATCTTAAACCACTCTTAGCACATAAGGCTTGTTGGTGAATAATGCAGTGGCATTCAAGAATCGAATGTCCTACGTCTGTTTTAAATAAAGAAATGAAGCCATTTTTTGCCTACCATATTTGGAGCACCATCAGAGGTTACTGAAACAATTTTTTTCAAATCAATTTCCTTCTCAGCAAGTGAATTTCTTACTACCGTACAAATATATGTGCCCTTTGTAGTTGTTAACAACGATGTTATCACAATAAATTATTCCTTAATGATGTTTCCTACACAATATCGAGCAAAAACAGCTAAACGTGCCGGTTTAGTAGTGTCAATACTTTCGTCAAGACATAGAGAAATAAAAGGAGCGGAGTTAATGTCATTTTTTTGTTGATCTGTAACATTTTCTGCCAATTTCAAGATTCTATCTTTCATTGTGTTTCTAGATAGAGGAACATCTTTGATGCGCTGGATTATCTTATCTTTATTGTCAAAATCATCAAAAAGTGAGGGCGCACATGCCAACCAAGCTTCCTTTAAAAACTCTCCCTCTTGAAAAGGTTTACCATGCCGATCAATGGCATTTGCAGCCGAGTAACTTGCCGCACTTGTGCGACAATTTTTGCTTACATATTTAAACATAGACGTCGACTGTTTGTTTTTGTCTTTTATTGCACTCGCAATTAATTCTTTTTGCTCTGGTTCGCTTTTTTCACAAAAGGATTTGTGATTTGTTTCAAAATGCCGTTTTACAGACGATGTTCTGCATACCACTGTTCCAGAACATAAAACACACACCTCTTTGTCGCCTTTATTGATCATGCCATATTTCTCAGCCCACCAAGTTTGAAATTCTCTGCTATACTTACTATCTTGCACTTTTTTTTGTTGAACTAGCCATGTTAAATAGCAGTTAAAAATCGTAAATTTAACACAAAACTTTAAATGTAAGTTGTGTCGATGAAATTGACTATTCTATGTGATCTCGCTTGGTTCCCCCCCCGCCAAAAAACACCCTTTTTACTGACTGCGCACGACTGCGGGCTCATGGGCAGATTTATTTGTTTTTAGGAAATTGAGTGCTTGTACGAGATTTCTGTAGTGTCTGCTCTTCGCTTTTGTCTCAGATCATTAAATTTTTTAAAAATAAAGCAGTGAGAGTTATTTTACCAATTAGACTTACAAGACAAGAATTAGATCATATTAATAAATTAGATGTATACAATCTGAACTATTAATGTAAACGTTAGAATATGTTTTTTAAACAACTTGAATATATTTAGAAATAGTTACATACACACACTATGCGTAGATAAACTTTGCATCATTAGTAATTTATAATATACGAAGTATTTACGCAAGACATAACAAACGAGTCTGCTCCCCCACTTGTCGGCGTCGCGACGGATCACTCGCGTTTGTTCATAAAACTTCATAGTAAACTTAATTATTTTAAGCTAAAATGCAAATCGTTTTTGATCGATGGCGTGCCCAAAATATTCTGTCGCGTGCCATCATTGGCACGCGTACCATTGGTTCGCCATCCCTGGGCTATACCAATTGCCGCAAGTAATTTTGACGTTCAGTTTCATCTTCAGAGGGAGTCACCTGAGCTCTGACGATGCGAAATTGAACTTAGAAACTCAATTTTGCCGCAAGTACTTTACTCAAGTCAAACGGGCACTCCAAGTGATGTTTTACATGCCGCACAGTCAAATGACATGGCCGCTGTTGATTTTCTGCATCATGAAAATTCACCGACTACGACCGAGTCGAACCAGCAAACTTGGGTGCAGAAGACCAGCGACAAACCAACTACGCCACCCAGTCGGCACACTGTAACTACTCAATCTTTCTGCACAATGATCATTTATTTAAACATAAAATTATTTCAATAAATTTAGTCTGAAATAACTATAGTTGTTACTTTAAAGAAGAAGGTTTAAAAACTGATTCACAAAGTTAGTGCAAAAACTCAGAGCAAGTTGGGGAAATACTAACGAAAGCAACGCCCCAGTATCTATTGACTCCGATATAACAAGTATAGAACAAACATTTCATCTTTTATTAGAACATCAATAACGCCTCAATGATATCAGTTTTTACAAATATAATGTTAAATTTATGCTATATACAATTTTGTTTATTTAACAATGACTATATACAGGAGGTTTTTCATTTTTATTAAGAATAATAAACTTACTTTTTTAATATTTATGATTGGGTACAAAATATTTACAGTTATTTATTTTAACTGGAATATTTATTATGGATATTAGCATACTGGTGACGAAAATCAGAATTATGAAAATGTGTCACATTATAACGGACAATAACCAATTTGGGGTCTCAAGATCTCTTTTACTTCTGAACTTGATTTTTTTAGAATTTTCGAGTAACTAAAATGTTTTCTTAGCAATAAATGAAGACTTCTTATAGAAAAATATTAGAAAGTATGCCATCAATAACAAAATGAAGTGGTTATAATATTATTTTTTTAAAAGACCTGTATTTTATTTTTTAAACATAAAGTTTATAAAATTTGATACTTTTAACATATTTTCTTCTTTAATTAGAGATATAAATCCTCTTAGATTAGATATATATTCTTCTCTAATTTAGATTTAATATCTTTTTAATTCTTTCATTTAATTTTTTCCCTTAATATAATTACTTTTCTCATTTTAAAGTAGATATTTTCTTAGTGAAATATTTAACTTAATTCCTAAGTTTTTCACACCACATAATATGATTAAACTGGCAATAATTTCCCACAATAATTGTAATTTAACTTTAGAACAATTGTTTTTATTTTTAACGCTTGCCAATGATAAATATTTTTTTTGATTCTTTATTTTGTTCTTGGAAAATTTCATGTAATATTAAACGATCTCTTTTTGTAAGATATTTAGACAAGAATGGAAATAAATTTTCGAGAAAAATTATCTTTAATTTTTTGACTAATGTTTCATGACTTTTTATTAAAAAACATCAAATCGATTCGTTAAGTTGTAATTAAAATTGAATACTTAATTTTCATCAGTTGCTGTTCATCAATTTTTAAAGTAAGAACGCTCAAGTGATTTGTCATTTACAGTGAATAATTAAAATTCCTCTTTCACATTGGCATAACTAAAAAACACCTGTTTTGTATTTATTCTCAATCAATACTTTCTTGGGATAAGAAGGAATATCCCTGTGTGAACCATGCAAAAATAATAATTTTTTTAATATCATGACTTGGATTCTAAAACTTTAGTAATAAATGTTTTTATTTTTTTTTCTATTTTAACATACTGTATACTACAGCAAAGACGATCCATGTATTTGTGTGTATTGTTGAAGTGAAAGCTTATTCGGGTACGTTTTTGCTCAGGAGCACATGTAAATGAATCGTCACTATCTGGTAAGTTACGATGAATAAACACACGCACGTACGCGCATGCGCACGCGCAAATTGGAAAACTAGAAGTTTTCACTCCTAACATGTGGTCATAAGCACACACCCACTTTTTGAAGTGATGCCTTCCATAAGCGCGTTTGAAGCGTCACGCTCGGTTTTGTAACTCTCATTCGGCATTTTTTGTCTTAAGTCGGAAATCATGCGCAAGATGACATGCACACCCATAAACATACACATCCCTAAAAAGACATGTGACTAAAGAAGAAACGTTCCCTCTCTCGTCACTCCGAAACTACATGAAAAGTGGTATTCAGTCCCCTCCACCCATCAATGCGCCATGAAAGTGTGAATTTACTATAATCTTCTATTTTATCTATAGTATCGATCTAAGTGGGGCTTCCCTCCTCCCGTCACTGATTTCTACAAAACTGAATGGCGGGATTCTTTCTAATCCTAGTAGAAGCATGGAAATTAAACATGTAATATTTTTAAAAAATAGGCTTAAGAGAGATAGAGAAATCCTATACAAAATAAAGCTTAAAATGCAGAAAAAGGACAATTTTTTATATAGAACTAAGTAAATAATATAATTATCATTAGCAATATTAAAGTGGATTTAAGAATAAATATCTATTTTTCTAAGCAAATCAGAATAACAATGAAGAAATAGTTCTAGTAATCACATAAATACTTATATAAATATACTTTAACTCTACAAATAAAATTAAAACAAATAAAAATTTAAAATAACAAACTTAAATATACAGGTATTAAGAAAAAATTACATTACATACTCGTAACTTAAATACAAAAAGACAAAATATAATTAAGAAGACTTACCTTGCAGTAGCACTGGATATACTTGTACAAAACTGGCTTACAACAAAACAGTTATTATAAGCTAGATATTATGTGATATAAATCTTCTGATTAAATCCCTTTTAAAAGGTTTTGACGTAGATTCCTATTTTCGTAATCAACTATCTGTCTTACTATCTCTTTGCTTAAATTAATTTATGGATGTAACTGAATATTGTTAAATTACAAACAAAATTCACAAAGGAAACTCGGCTCTTCTAAATAAATTATCTGTGCTTTTAAATGGGGATTTTAATGTAGATTTTTCAAATTCAAACCAAATATTTAGTTGATTTTTTAAAACCAAAATTCAATTTAATTATGTGAAATTATCCAAATGAAAGCACGACGAAGTACGTAACAACGCTTGACTGAGTTATTTTTAGATATTTAAATATATTTGAATCTACAGTATTTGTAACCTATTTCAGCTACTATAAATCTATTGTTTCCTTTTTAGAATACAATTAATTCACAAATATGATTGCATATTAAATATTACTTTACATACAAAATATTACTTTATGAGTACAGACATATGAATAAATAATTTTATATGAAAATACTAATATTCCCTTGTTTTTTATTCACCTAACTAATCCATGAAATAACATTACAAAATTTGAAGTTGTAACTTTTATCGTGTGGTCATAAGCACACACACTTTTTTGTAATTTCATTTATAGCTTAAGCAACAGATTAAATTTTTAAGCATTATAATAGTTAAAATAATCGGAAAAAAAACACAACTGCAATTTAAAATGAGTTATTAAATAATTAATTTCTAGAAAGAATCTAAAGATTAAAAAAAAGAAAGAAAATACATATGTATGTGAAATATTTTCTTCTATCTTAATTAGACCAATGTAATAGGATATTAATTTTTTTCAACTTAGAGCACATTTAAGAGGAAAATACATAATTTTAAGTATCCAATTCTTTTCGTTTCTCTATTTACTCGTTAAAAGACAATGTGTGGGATATTTTTTAAACACCGCTATGAAATATTTAGTGTTTTAACGTAATATTTCATAACGTTTAAACTTGCTTTTTCCTGTCGTTATTTTTGTTGATATAAATAATGTGTATAATAATTAATGGCAGCATTAAGGGAATGATTAATACAGCATTTTAATCGATCTACTGAGAAACAACATCCTTAATTATGCTCTGACAAGAGAAGGTTTTTAACTATAATTATACGCATTTTTTTTATTTAATTGTATCTTTTTTCCTAAGCATCTCTTTTTATTCTGAGCATTTTTATTCTGAGGAAACAAAACAAACGAATTAAGCATGTTAAATCTTGAATAAAAATATTTATTAGAAAATTCTTGATGAGTAATCTTTGAATCAAAACATGACTAAAAATGAAGAGGTTAAAAATTTAAGAGGACTTGGAACCCCAAAATAACAAAACAATCATTTTTTTTAAATTTGTACTTTATATTATTATTTTTTGTATATTATTATTATTATATTAAGCGACATATTGCCAAAGCATTACAATAATATAATTTTTTTCTTTGTAGAATGTGTGCATGTAAAATTTTTGTATTAAATCATTTTATATTAATAATTTTATAATTTCAGTTCTTATTCCTAATATGTTTTTCATACAAATGTAATACATGGATATTTTATGAAGTTAAATAAATTCTCTCATGACAGAAAAAAAAATTAAAACATTTTTCTTGAATCTTCTTGTGCAATCAACACTCTCTAAAAGTTGATCGTTTATAAAAATGTATTGTTGAAAAAATAAAAAATACAATTATTTTAAAGACAAATTTATGTCTAATGACCTAAAGTGGTATTTTAAGTTTATTTAAGCTTATTATACATATTTTTTCAGAATTATAAACTCTAAGGTTGTTTTTCTCAGTTTGTGTTTTTTCGATACATTAGTGCATTCAATATGCTACTACTTCCACAATTATTTACCAATCACATCCCTTTTTTTACCTGTGTGTTATATATAAAGCAAGTAACAAAATTAGAGATCTATTTTGCTGTAAACGGAATTTTTTTTAAAAATTAAAATGTAGGAGATAATTTTTCCATTGCATTTAGCATGCATATCGCCATTTTAATTTTTTCCCTCCAAAACTGATTAGGTTATTGTAAAATCAATTCCTAAACTTCTTTAGAGCATCTATAAGAATATTACAGAAAAAAAAACTTCAAGGCAAAAAAAAATTAATAATTACAAAAAGAGTACGATTTAAAATTTTTCCAAATTTTCTTTAAACTACTTACATTTTTAAAACTGTGAGAATATTAATATATTATATTGAGTATTAATAATTATAAATTTGGCTTCTTACACTTATATTACAACTGAAATCTAATTTATTTCATTTTTTATAATACAAATTTTGAGGTGTCTGATAGAAACAATGGTAAAAAAAAAAAAAATCCAAAATTATCATAAAATTTTTTTAAAAAAATTATTTTTAGGAAATTTATTACGGATTTATTATTTTATTAAATTATTTATTTTTTGAAAATTATTGCACGGACTAACATTTAAGTATTATGCATAGAGTTTTATCTTTAGAGAGGGGGGTTGGAAACCTCTCTCTCTCATTCTCTCTATACTGACAATGTTAAATTGGCTGTTTTAGATATATTTTTTCTCAAAATATGTTGCATGTACATGCAAAGATAAATTTTCTAATTACCCTAGAGGTTGAGGTAAGATATTTTTAGAAAGGTTAAAATCTATACAATTTGAAAATATAAAACTCTGAAATTCTCAAAAAATGAGATTTTAGCTTTACAACACGTCTTAATAGAAGATCACATTTTCAATCGGTTAAACTCGTATGACATCAAAATCTTATGATAATTGCAATGACGTATTTCCAATCAAAGGGTTCATAAATTCATGTGACGTCAAAATGGTTCCCAAGTGTGAGAGCCATTTTATTGGTGGCTGCATCTGGTGGCGGCTCTTACTACCCGATTTTTGACGTTTGAATTTCAATCTCTCGCCAGATGCTAAATATTGATTTGATTTAATTTTGCCGAGAGTACCAGAGTTAAATGGATACTCAAGGGATCTTTTACACCCCACATAATTTTATATCATGTTGCCTATGAGTTTCGTATTCTCAATATCTATGAACTCCACCCCAGCTGGGATCAAAACTTTAAATGATGTCGGTGTAGTTGTTGTCGTGCGTTTCATACTCATATACCTAGAAAAGACGAGAGATAGAAGAACAGAAACATACAGCACGATTACAGAAGAATATAGACTTTTTGTTACAAATGATGATCCCAGAATAGAACAGAAATGTTGCTCTGTTTTTCATTTGAGACGGGAACCCATTACAAGAGAATGTCCGACTTCATTTCTCGAAGATACATCTGGGGTGGTATCTAAATAAGCCAGTAACATTATACGGACAGGATTGATCACTTTTGTCTAGTGGTATGTTACGTGATTACGAATCAGAGGGTACTAGGTTCTGGGTACCTTATTCGGCATTCTAACCCGAGCCCACTCTATTACAAGTCGAGTATCCTAACCACCATACTGGGTGGGCCAGTACGTCCGTGTAGTGCGAAATTAGTATAAATCTCACTGCCAAATCAGCACTGGTAATCTCTACTAAAAATGAATCAAAGTAAATGTTGTTATTTTTATATAAATACTATGCAATAATGCATTTCGTGTTTCTAAGCTTCGTTAAATTTCCTTTTATGTTCACTTTCTAAAATTGGAATTCATTAGTAACAAATAAGTAAACATATCTTTCCTTAAATGAGCATATAGCGAATAGACACAATATTTGTTAGTTACTTTTTTCAATTCCTACTATTAGCTAACACTCTCTATATATTTATTTATTTATCTTGGTGGGATTTTCGATCGTTAATAAAATACATTTTAAAGCGCTCATTGAGCTGAAATTTTATGCACATTATTATTTTGGTTGATAATATAGTAATTTTTAATTTTCATTAATAAAAAATAATTAATTAAAACTTAATTAATTAATTATTCAAATAATTATAAATACCGCCACGTTGACATCATTTTTGGCGACTTGTATCAAAACTTGAAAATGTTTTTTTCTCACGTTTTAAAGAATTCAGTTAACTGAAATTTTATAGACACGATTGTTTTGGATGACAATACGATACTTTAATGACAATTAATAAAAATGAATTACCTCTTTATGTTGTGATTCTGTCCTATGTATATACATATTTATATTAATTGTAACTAATGAATAAAAAGTAGCTAAACTGAAATTTTTCTTTCTTGATCTAATTAGGAATTGACTTAATTTTTTTCATATCACTTGTTTAAAATTTAAAAAAAACATGTTAAATATATCTGTAACAAATGATAATATTTGTAATTTGCTTATTGTAATGACTGCTAGATGGCACCACCAGACATAGTACTAGTTTAGTTTCCCCCTGTTGGGAAACCGGAAGTTGAATCCGTAAGACGGCGTATTTGCTGGTGTGCGCATCACGTGGAAACCCTTCCCCATGTTGTTCTGTATTATATATATATATATATATATATATATATATATATATATATATATATATATATAAGGATAATTAAATTAGATTAAAAATTAAATTCCCTATCTAGCACTTGACTCATCTTTCTCAAGTATCAAACTAATCACCCATTTGTTTCTTCCGAACATATGGCCTAGCCAATAAACATGTCTAATTCCAGATCGTTAGATTTAATAGTCAACATATGTCAGCATTAACTTGAAAGCACCCTCTTCAAAGCAGCGATACTTACAATATGTTTTTCAAGTGTTATCCACTTGAAACCACCACCATGGTGTGCTTTTTACTCCCTCTCTCGGTATCAAAACAGATGTACAAATGATCGAATAAACGTGTTCTTTTTTAAAACTTTAATCTGATTCTGTCTCCAAAATCATGACAGAATTAAAGCCGGCAGGATCTTTGTCTGCGATCTTAATGTAAAAAATTAATCTTTTTTATAAAATATTTTAATATAAAAACTAAAGCCAGCGACCATAATAACTGATATGGAGAAATTGACGGAACACCGAATGCACCATATGCCAATATGCTGAAGACGTCGGATTTCCAGAATAAAAAATGGTACGGAAAAAGAAAGAAAAAAAAAGCGCTAGTGATCCCTGGAAGTACATCGCTCTTAACACCGAGAAAAATGCAGTGTTTACAGCCGAACGATATTCTGTCTTTGCTAAAGAGGCCATCCAGTTTACCGTGAATGGAAGAAACATTCTAATGGAGAGAAAAAGAAACAAAACAAAAAGAGAAGCGTGAATTCCCCAACTCAGTGATGAAAGACATCACTCCCTTCCGCCAGAGAAATAATGAAAAGGAAAAAATCTTCTTCGCCGGAAAGTCTGCACGGTAATATTGTGAATTTGACCACCATATAATAATAGTGAATTACCAACATCGAAAGATACATAAATTAAATTTTACTAGTGAAATAACGTGAAAACAGCATCTGGATTAACGTTCACCAAGGGTTTCTGCCGATGCAAATTGGAGGTCAGTTAAATTGTATATTTCCAATTTTAGTAACATTGAAAAAACTGAGTTTTGCAGAACAGAACTTTGCGAAAAAGAATAATATATGATATGATATGATATTTAATTTTTATAATATAGTTGTGTTATAAATGAGATATTCTTTATATTTTAATTGAGAAAACAAAGTATATAGGTTTAGTCATACAAAATTTTGAGAAATTTTAATATACTTCTCAAAATTTTATCTTAAGATGTCGAATGAGTTATGATAGAAATTGGTGTTTTAAAGTGAAAGATATAAATTAAGTTTTTAGAAAAGTGACTAATGAGATAACTAATACTAGAGATACTGATTTTTATAAGAAACAAAAGTTAAGTCAAGTTGTATTATTTTTTCTCCATTGAATTCAATTGTTTTGTTAATTATTTTATTCAGCAGTAATCTTATTGCAAGTCATTTATTTTTTTTTATTTTGAAATTGTGTGCTTTGAGAG
Organism: Trichonephila clavipes; assembly: GCA_019973935.1. Lineage (NCBI taxonomy): Eukaryota > Metazoa > Arthropoda > Arachnida > Araneae > Nephilidae > Trichonephila > Trichonephila clavipes. The sequence goes on from BMAU01020187.1 coordinate 1,041,714, forward strand.
AGAGAGATACCGGCCATATATCAGGATTCACTATTTCTCGAAATTTTCCTTATCTAAAATTAAAATTAATTTAATAACTTGAAGCTTATTTTTGGATATTATACAATGGATAAGCGAGAATACAATCATTATAATTTTGTATATGTCTCGAAACATTAAGAGGACAAACTTGTTTGGTTTGATATGTACACCTCTCATTGTTTCTTATCAGCATCCCTGAACATCTGTGAGTTGATGACGCAGATTTCTCAGAGAGATGTGTTCAAAATTAAGTAAGGTGATATAGTTTTATTAGTGAATGTGTGATGCAAGAGAAACTCAAGAATTTTTGTCTATGAAACGTATTTTTAGAAGGTTACGGAAAGATTCAAAATATTGCATGCGATATTAAGTTACAATGAATATTGTGAAAATTTTTCAGAAATACTAAAAGTTATTATTGAAGTGAGTCCACTTTTCCGACTCAAAATAATAAAAAAGAGCTCTTATGTTCTTATATTCTTGTAATTTTTATATTTTATAACGCATATGAAATAAAACATTGTTTATTGTGTTGGATAGTGCATAGAAGTTGTGTGTTATACACCGTTTTCATATTATTAATAATTTCAATTTATCAGTGTCTATATTTTTTTTTATCTTTTTAAAAATGTATTTCATACATGCAAAATTTAGTGTATCAATGGCGCCAGAGTAGATTTTTATACAAAATTATTATTTTAACATTTGTATGATTTCATGTATTTTTATATTTACTATCTTATTGTTTGATATATTATTTTCCAACATAATTTTTTGAAAATATCTACCAGCTATAGTACGAATCTATTATTATGAAGAAATAGGAGGAAACGCGAGCTCTTATTCTAGATGTCGAATAGATTTAAACAAGCTAATCTTCAATTATATGTATGGAAATTCATTTTTATCAATTAATTGTCATTACTGTGTTTGTTGTTATAGTTTCGTTTATTATATTGCATTTTGATTTTAGTATTCCTAATGCTTAAATATTTCTACTGTGTGTAATATGTCTTTCTAAATAACTATGTAATGTTTTGTGTTTGTTGAAAATTGATTAAGTTTGTAAAGAGAGAAAAAACCACGCCATGACTCCCTTTTAAAATTGGGGGGCAAATGTAAGGATAATTAAATTAGATTAAAAATTAAATTCCCTGTCTAGCACTTGACTCATCTTTCTCAAGTATCAAACTAATCACCCATTTGTTTCTTCCGAACATATGGCCTAGCCAATAAACATGTCTAATTCCAGATCGTTAGATTTAATAGTCAACATATGTCAGCATTAACTTGAAAGCACCCTCTTCAAAGCAGCGATACTTACCATATGTTTTTCAAGTGTTATCCACTTGAAACCATCACCATGGCGTGCGTTTTACTCCCTGCTCGGTATTAGAACAGATGTAGAATTGGTTGAATAAAGACCGTCCCTTTTTCTAACTTTTAATCTGATTCTGTCTCCAAAATCATGACATATATATGTATATATATATATATATATATATATATATATATATATATATATATATATATTATATATATATATATATATATATATATATATATATATATAAGAAATATGTATTATTTATCAAAAACAAGAAATAATAGATAAAGAACATAACAAGAAATAGCGTAATAAAAATATAAAAGCTGAACATGAAGAACAAAATTATAGAGAAATAAAAAAAACTACAAAAAAGAAGAACCTAGCGAGTCAGAAAGCAATTTTGGACTTAGGACCGAATAAGTGGGGTTAAACTAGTTTGAAGGGGCAAAACTTCCCCCTTTGCAACTTGGTAGGAAAACCAAATAAAGTAAAATAAACAAAACTTCAGAGTATGGATAATTCAGAGAGCATGATAAAACCAATCACAACTATTATGTAACAAACTCTCCCAAAACTCTTAATGCAGAAAAAATCACAAAATCACAAAATAATTATGTAAGAAAAGTAGAAAAATGCTAAAACAATTACATAAGAAAAGTATCATTCAAAAATTAATTTAACAAAATTTCTTTACTCACAAAGCTTTTACGAAGAGAAACAAGCGTCTTGCCATTAATGAAAGTCAATTATTCACTAAGTTAAAAAATTCGAAAATACACAACCACATGTTTTGAGCTGACTTTTATACCAGCCAGAAAAGACAAGTATCAAATGACGACAATCAAATATGGTAAAATTTGAATTGGTTGATGGTCAAAAATGTAAATTTGTTAGGCTATAATTTGGTTGGTTGTCAACAATGTGTAAGATGTTCAAGATGTGTGTGGAAAAATGTAAACTGTGATATGAGTGTTATGATATAATCTTCACAGCAAGACCACTAACATGCTGACTTTGAAAACCTATTGTTGTGTGGTGGATTTGGAATTCGAAGTAGCAAGCCGGTTAATGTATTTGTGATGAATATAAGATCTCAAGAAATTAAAAGGGCATTCATGATCTAAACAACATTGAAATTTTTTTTTATATTATTGTATTTATCTATTTTGTGGGTAGTTAAGTTATCATTTCTAAATAAAAAATTCAAAATGATATTACTGTAAATTGATATATGTAAATTACTGTTCCATACGGGAATTTTAATTATATGGAACTTAAATGAATCTCTTTTGTCAAAAATGTTACTGACTACAATATTGTTAATAAGATGCAAGTCTAAATCCAAGAATTCCACCCTATTAGAGTTGAAGTTAGTTTTAAGGAGCTTGAGACAATCAGGGTAGAATGTAATATTTGGTTTGTATTCACTATTTTTACCAAAAATTATTATATCATCTATATAACGATAAATTAAGTAAGAATCGTTTACAACATGATCTATTTCAAAAAAATGTAAATATAGGTTCGCTAAACAATTACTAGCTGGGCCACCCTGAGGTAATCCTTTGATCTGTTTATAAAGATTCTGATCAAATGTAATGAAATTTTCTTTTAATACAAGGTTAACAAGAATATCAAATTTTTCTTTTTTCATTGAAGTATATAATTCATATTTATCATAAATTAACTGTAGAACCTTAATCATATCGTCAATATCTATAGAATTAAAAAGGTCCTCGAAATCAAAACCATGCATAGAAAAAATCATCAATTCCTTAGTAACTCCAGCAATCTCTAAGCTATTTTTAATAATTGCCGTGTTTTGTAAATTATCAATTAGATTTTGAAGAAGAGATTGTAAGATCTTCCCAAACTTCGTGATATATGTATTGTATCCATTAGTGATACTACGGAATTTTATAGGGCTTTTATGAAATTTTGGTGTTAAAAAAATACTTGGATATTTAATATTATTTAGATGAATATTCAGTCTTTTGTTAAAAGCTAAAAGACGATTATCATCTTCTCTATTATTGTGAATTGATTTTTGAAATGAATTATTATTTAAAATGTGGTTACTTAATATTTTACTGTAAAAATATTTACAAATTATGGCATAATTAGCAGAGACCTTATCAACATATGTAATAACGAAGTCATTTTGGATATTTACTATTGATGATTTAAGATCTTTATACATAATTTCATTTTCAACAGTAAAATCTAATTCCTGAATTTCTGTTGCTACATAAGATCTAAATTGATTGAATGCTTCAATCGGCATTCCGTATTTAATTGCCATTTTAAGGTAGAATTTATCTAAATCTTGTATGATTTGATTCATAACGTTAGATTTATTTTTTGTGATCATCAGTCTAAAACCGGTACCTTTTTCCATAAAATTTCTTAACAAATCATCTTTCACGATGCTGAGGTCGCCTGTGACAACGTGCTGATGATAATCATCAATATAGTTTCGATATAGATTGCATCTGCATGATTCTGAACTTAGAAGCTCCGAGATTTTATTATAATTAAATATTAATCTACCTAATTTCTTGTTGTATTTGAAAGCCTTTTTAATATCAATATTTTTAATAGGAAAAAAGGATTGATATTTTTGAAATATACTTGAAAAATTAATTTTGTTAAAGGATTTATTCATAAATAATAATGTACAATATTCTGTAGAGTAATTTTCACTTGCATCTAATTTAATATTCATTTTTTGTACTAAATAGTTATTAAGGTCTCGAATCATATGCATACCATGAGAATCACGAAATTTATATCTGCTTAAAATATGTGTCATAATTTTAATTTCAGTTTTATTCAAGCCAAACATGAACGATTTAATTAAGCCTGTGTTGTAGTTATCATCAAATTTAACAGCTAATTCTAACATAGAATTCTTGAGGGTTGACATGTCTCTAGTAACTCTTTTTCTGCGTTAAGTTTTGAAATTCTCGCTAAACGAATATTATTACTATTATCTATAAATTTATTAAAATTCGGAATATATAATGAATTCGAAATATATATATATAATAAATGCATATATATATATGCATATATATATGTAAATATATATATACATATATGTATATATGTATATATATATGTATACATATATATATATACATAAATGTATCCTAGAACTGTGTAAATGTAGCTGTGTACAGTAAATAAACTGTATTTATTCCTGAGGAAAATTAATCTCATCTATTGAGCTATCCATTCATCCCAGCGGGCTGAAACTGGCGGCCAGACTCGTGGCCTAAGCCTATAGAACTCGTAGAAGCATAAGCGTCGCTGTGAGTGAAACGCCGTTGGAAGAAAAATAATTTAACCGGTTCTGTAAGCCATACCGTCCCGGAAGAAAGTATAAGTTTGGAGCCGCAAGCCTTCTAAAGCAGATGAACATCCAATACTTTTTCGTTTATCACCCATCTACGTTCCCACCAAAAATCCCTGGAAATCGAAAGAGACAAAGTGAATCATCCTGACTTCAATTTTCTGTAGAAGAAAAAGAAGAAAATGTATTTCCTGTTGAAAATTTTCAAAAATTTGAGGTAGCAATCCTGCTACAGTGTGTTAGTGCTAGTGATCATTTCTTCAAAAATCGCGGTATTATTCCTGCAATAGTGTTTTGTGCATTTTTTATATACAAGTGGTAGCAACCCTGCTACAGTATTGTGTGTGTGCCTGTTTTTTGCAGAAAAAAGTGATATGAACCCTATTAGAGTGTTAGTGATTGTGTCAGAACACCTGACACATGTACTAAATTTATCATTGCATATGGATATTGATTTCAATAATCATTTTGCTTGATATTTTATGGAGGAGTTTCATATTGAATTCTTGTAGCATTACATAATTTTGTTTGCATGATCTTATTTTATTATTTTATTTCATTTATTTTTTTATTTTTATTTTGCAATGTTAATTCTTAATTTTGCTTTATATTTATTTCTTGAAATAACGTGTCATGTTTAATATTTTGAATTGCACATTGATAATAATTATTTTGCTTGATATTTTACTGATTTCACACATATTGAATTTAGGTAGCATTATATGCCTGATTATTTTGGTTTTGTTTAGTATTTTCATTGCATTGAATGTTTGTATCATTACAACTCATGATTCCCAATTTTTCTTTATATTATTTTATTATTTGAATGAATGTTCTTTGTTAGTATTTTACATATGTTATTAATTTATTTACCCATATATATTGTTTTCTGAAGTGCATCTTAATTTATAAGATTTTAAGGCTAGTCATATTTTAGAGTGTATTCTCATATTTGTAAGAGCTTTGGGGGACAATAAGGCCATTACCTCAGTTATTTATTTTACTTATTTTCAAATTTAAACTTTTTCAATCGTGTCATTTCTGGGAAAGGGGATAAAAGCTGATTTCATTAAGCTTGCTATTGAGTTAGGTGAATTTGAGTCTGATGGAGAAGAGCTAATAATAATTGAAGTAATGGCTAAAATTTTAGCAAATGATGCTTATAAGGAAGAGCCTGAATTTGTGAAATGTATCTTTGAGGGAATCGTATCAAATAGGATAGACGAGGAAAATTAAAAAAAAGAGCAAACTCTGCGTGAATTTGAGCTTCAGAAAATATAACTGCAAAAAGATACTCAAAGAGTCATAGGTCCACAGACCCTACCCCAAACAAAAATTGAGTTAAAAAAGTTGTTACCAACATTCACTCCTGAAGTTGATAACATGGACTTGTTTGTCACCTTATTCGAACGGCAAATAAAGCTTTTGGATCTTGGTGAGATCTGTGGGTACCCTATCTCATTGGTGTCCTACCTAGTGATGTAACCTCTCTCATTGCACATGAGACCGTGGAGAAATGCAGGGATTACTCCCACATTCGAGGAATGCTTCTGCAACGGTTAAAGTTATCCGCAGAAAAATTTTGGGAGCTGTTTTCACGTCACAAAATAAGCCCAAATGGGACGTGGAAGGATTATTATTTTGAAATCCGAGCATATTTTGAAGGTTGGCTCAGTGAGCTTAAAATTGATTCATTTGACGGCTTGAAGAGTTTAATGATTGCCGATTAAATGAAAATGAGATGTTCTCCAGAGTGTAAGTACATTATCTGGATATCTGGGAGAACTTTGCTCACCAGAAATGTTGGCAGACAAACTGGAAGCGTTTGACAACTTTCGGCGTTCCAGTGGACCTAGGAGACATGTGAAAGCAAGTGAAACAGAAAATGATGGAAGACAGGTATCATCCAGGAGACCTGACCACCTTCCCAAAATAGCTTGTTGGTACTTCTGGGATAATCCTACCAATAAGTACTGATTTGGTGAAGAATTGGACACCCCTTCCATAGCTGAGAAGATGTCCAGTAACATTTGCCAATTAAGAGAGGGGAAGGTGAAATTTTAACATCTGTGTGTGTGTGTGTGTCCAGAAGGAGAAACTTAACCTCCTGTTGAAATCCTTCCAAAATATCTCCGAACCAGGGGGAGAAGCAACAACTATGTTAGAGCACCACATCAATACGGGGAACAGTCCTCCTATCACTGTTCCAATTATTCCTCTTTGTATACGTGGCCGTCCAGCAAAGGTCCCACAGACTCCTGGTTTCTCATCGGGTCGCCGTTGGAACCTGAAGGTGAGGATGTTACAAATGGTACTATTTTTTATTTATTTATTGCAATGACTGCTAGATTGCGCCTCCAGACAGAGTACTATTTTAGATTCCCCCTGGTGGGGAACTGGGAGTTGAAAAATAAGACGGTGGATCTGCTGGTGTACGCATCCCGCGGGAACTCTTCCCCATGTTGTTTTGTGCTATATATATCCAGAACTGTATAAATATACCTGTGTACAATAAATGAACTGTATTTAGCCCTGAAGTGAATTAATATCCTCTATTGAGCTATCCAGTCATCCCAGCTGGCTAAATATCATAATTTTTGTTTAGTGTGTATGTGTTTTGTCTTACAGTGAAAAAAATCATATTTCTTAAATACATTCGGCAAAATAACATTTGAAGAGCTATCAACAACGTTTGAAAATCAGCTTCAAATAAAGTACTATTCATTTTTCGTTTTCTTTCTACCATTTTTAAATCCTGTCGAAAATAAATGGAAAACATTCCATTAGTTGAAATGTCTTTAATGCGATTTTTTTTCTGAATGTCATTCAACTAAAAAGTTAAATTAACTTTTGTATGTGTGTAAAGAATAAACTAGCATCAGTTTTAATTGTCTGACATGTTTATTTTTGCTACAATATATTTTTATTTTATTTTATTCTCGTTTTAAGTTTAATTGGTTCAATATTAAAAAAAAAATGCCACATTTTATACAATAGTAGCATTTAGCGATCAAAGAAATGTTTTGTACTACTTAAAACTAAAATAATTCGTTTTTTAAAAATATTTTAGGTGCAAATTAAATTGTTTTGGCATTTCATTTTTGTTGTTGTTGTTATTAAAAATATGCAAAGAATGAAAGGGGAATAAAGTTTTAAAAATATATTAAAAACGAAAAAGAGTAAGATAGAAAATTTTAACGCTGAAACATTACCGAATATTTCAAGTGATTAAAAATACAGTAATTATTTAAAAATTAACACAGTTTTCTTCAAAAAAACTTATTCCAATTTGTAAATAAATATTTTGATCCATTAATGTATTCGCCGACGTTTTTGAATCATTGTTTGACTGAAATTATAACCTTTTTTTATCTTTGCTTTTTTGTGTTGGAAAAAGTCAAGCTGATAGAAAGAAAAAGTAATGAGACAGAGAACGATGAAGGTATGTGCTATAAAAATGGTGAATTTACGTATCTGGGATACATTAAGTATTATTTTACTAAAATAAGAGTCAAAACTTTAAATGATTTTATTAAAGATTATATTTTCTTGCCATTGTATTTGATTTGTTTATTTAAAGAACCTCATATATTTCATAATTTGTACATATGCTATTTAAAGTATGATAAAGGCAATTAAGAAATGATTTAGGTCCAACGCCAATAGCTTTTTTTTAAAAAAATACAGTTTGTAGTTACGAATATAATGCATTTTGTTAAACTATTTATTTAAAAAAATGTACAATAAAAACTGTAACTTTTTGGAAATTGTAAATAAATTTTAGATTTCAAAATTCATTGACTTTATAACTGTGTTAAATACGTTGTGTAAAAAAATAATTTAAATATATAGCTTTGATTTACATATGTAGAGTGTTTTGAATTTCGTTATGCATTTCGTGAACTTTTACCTAAAGTATATCATTTTAAAAGCTGATATTGTCATATGATTTCCTGGTTAATGTTTTTAAGTAAGTTAATTCATTACCACCAACAAAAAACATATAGTTACTAATAGGACTACATTTTAGAGTACTTGCTATTGTACATAGATTTAAAAAGTTTCAATATTTGCGACCCAATTTTCAGTCATAATTTTCATCGCTCCCTCCACATACAACCCTGAATCAAACGCAATAATAATGTACAACGACACTACAATGGGAATTTAACTATAAACTACACAAATTAACAAGATAAGTATTATGTTTTATATATGACAAGCCCATGAATGTAATTAGTAATTACTAAACTTGTTTTTTATTTAACACTGATAAATTAATTATGAAATACTTTTAGCCACACTGATAAATCTTATATAAGAGTGAATATGTAATTTATTTTTTAATATGTCAGAATGTATTTTGTTTTGCTTCTTTTCAGTAAATTTTTCTAATTATTTTAAATTAATTTTCGACTTTCCGCCCACAGGTAGGTTTATCACGCCCCTTGAAGGGCGAGCTCCCCAGTTTGAGAAACGTTGCCTAAAGGCGCTTCAGTTAAACACTGTCCCAGTCATCCTATAAATAAACGCATATTGAAATCGAAATTCATCAAGCAAGAATCAAACAATATTAAGTCCATGCTAATCAGATTTTAACTATTTAATAAGTATTTTTTTAAAAAAAATAACTACAGTTTTATCTAGGATTATGTATTGTAGAACATTTCTGCAAGAAATGTTAATTCAACGCATAATTTTACATTAAAAATAATCTTGTTTTTTTCCACGGTAAAGCCAACAAGTAATATAAAAAAATTAAGAAGACTTGGTACCCCCAAAATCACAAAACTATCGTTTTTCTTTATTTTCATTTAATCTTATTCTTTGCATTATTATCCTTCGATTGATACATCACTTGTGCATGTCGGAAAGTTAGAAGTTGAATAAAACTTCATTTGAAAACAAAGTAGACAATTCAGCCACGACCCCTTTTTAGAAAAAAAAAGCTAAAAAATGCTTTATGATAAAAAAATTCTATTTTAGGAATAGAAATAATAACTATAAAAAAGAATGTGTAGTATTAAAAGCAGAATATTTCCGAGACAATACAATAATGTAATTTTTCTTCCTTGTGAAATGTGTGCATGTAAAATTTTTAAATTAAGGCATTTTATGGAAATAATTTTATAATTTCAGTTCTTCTTCCTGATATATTTCTCATACAAATGTAATACTTTAATATTATAAGAAGAAAAACAGCTAAAATTTCTGTCCTGACAGAAAAAAAAATTAACATTTTTATGGAATTTTCTTGTGCAATTTGTACTCTCTAAATATCGATCATTTATAAAAATGTGTGGGTTTAAAGAATATGAAAATGCAATTATTTAAAGAGAAATGTATAACTAATATCTTAAAGTGGTATTTTAAGTTTAATTAAGATTATAATAATAATTTTTTCAGAATTATAAATTTTAAAGTGGTTTTTTTCTCAGTTTGTGTTTTTCGAAACCTTAGTGCATTCAAAATGCTACTCCTTAGACGAATATTTATCAATCACTTCCATTTTTCCCTGCATTATAATATTAAAGCATGTAGTAAAATTAGGGATCCGTTTTGCTATAAACTGAATTCTTTTTTTAAAAAAAATAAAATGTAAGACATGTTGGCTTTTTCGTTGATTTTTAGCCTGTATATCAACAATTTATTTTTTTCTCAAAAACGAATAAAGTTATTCTAAAATCGATCCCTAAAGTTGTTTATAACATCCATAAGCAAACTATAAGAAAATTTCAGGTCAAAAAATTCATTTTTAAAAAAGAAGTAGGATTTTAAAATTTTCTCAATTTTCTTCAATAAATTTTAATTTTTAAAATTGAATGAATAATATATGAAAATTTTCATCTGGTATCATTTTCTTGAATAGAAACATTGTATAAAATGCTAAAATATATTTTTCTAATTACGGAAATAAAGAAATTTGCTCAAAGGGTACCAAGTCCCTTCAAGTCAATTTCTTAGATCAACAAAACATTTTTTATTTTAGCTACTTTTTTATTAATGTTACAAATAATATAACTATTTTTTACATATGACAGAATCACAACATTAAGTTGTAATCAATTTTTATTAATTATGATTAAGGTATCATATTGTCATCCAAAGCAATGGTGCAAATAAATTTCAGTTCAACTCAATACTTTAACACGTGAGAAGAAACCTTTTCAAGTTTTGACACAAATCGGCAAAAATGATGCCAACGTAGTTGTATTTGTAATTCTTTAAATAATTAGTTTAAATCAATTATTTTTTACTAAATATTATTATATTATTGTATTGTCATCCAATATAAATTTCAGTTCTACTGAATAATCTAACACGTGAGAAAAATACCTTTTCAAGTTTTGACACAAATCATCAAAAGGGTCGCTAAGACACCAAAAATGATGCCAATGTGGTTGAATTTGTAATTCTTCAAATAATTAGTTGTAATCAATTAATTATTATTATATCATTGTATTGTCATCCATAATATACCCTTGCTCCCAGTCAAAAGACAAAATAACGCCACGTCTTCAGAACGAAGAAAACCTGGAAAAATTGGCTTCGAACTAGTAAGACACTCTCAGGTCTTTCTTTTAACTTCATTTGATGAGAAGTAGGCGAATATCTGAAATTCTAAATTAGATAAGAGTTTTGCAGAGTTAAAATTCATATGGTTATTAGTGGTTTGTAGAATATTCGTTCCTGAAATCGGCTCTTTCAATTTCCCTGGATGCCCCTATTTGAAGGAATTAATTGCAATAGAATTTAGTCAACTAGAGTGTGTTGGAATATGTTTCCTTTACTTTTAAGTTTTTTAAAACTTCTAATATCGTATAATAATTATCTGCTGTCGAGATGTGTATAAATAAAACATTTTGAAGAATTTGGTTTATTTTCAAATGGTAAATTTATACCTTGGTGGACGAGTGACTATGGTCTTAATTGTTTCAAAGAAATGGTTGTGGCGTGTTATCAAGTTTTGTCTATAATATATTAACAACCAGTCCAGTTCTAATCTGAGGCCAGTTTCACACATTCCAACGACATGCCAGTCAAGTCATTTTCTGTCACCATTCCTTCAGTGTGAAGAGAAAAAAAAAGAACACGTATCCCCTTAGAGTTCTTTCACACGTGGACACAAAGTTGCCTGAAAAAGAAATGCCATAAAGAAGAGAGTTTCAGACTCATTAGTACAATGATTCAGTAGGAAGAAGCAATAGAAAAGCTTTCACCACTTGCAATACGCAAGTTTACTTGTGTGAAGACAGCAGCTTGCACAATATTTTTCATGTCTAATATAAGTCACTGCTTCTCAAACCTTCAATACTGGCACCCCTTTTTCAATCACAATTTTTATCGCGCCCCACCTTATACATTAATAATGTACTGAATGCAATAATAATTCACTTTGACGCTAAAGCAACAATCTTTATTATAAACCGTTCAAATTCATGACATAAGTATTGAATTTGGTATATGTTACTTTGAAGCAAAAAAAAAAATAGTAATGGGATACTAATTATGTTATTTTTCCTTTCTCTAATTTTTAAATTGGAACATTTTGTAAAATGCGGTGGTTGCTTAGAAAACAAAATATAGATATCAGCTAAATATAGAAAAAAGTACCTCAGAGGGTCAATTTCTAATCATAAGCATTTCTTTTAAAAACTTTGCTGTGTAAAACAAGCCAATGGAAGTCGCTAATACTTATTAAACTTGTTCTTAATTTTAGCATTAATTAATTAGTTATACAATGCTCTGTGCAGCACTGGTACATTAAAAGTATACCGGCTGAAATATCTGTTCTTTGCACGAAATCATGTATAACAAAATAAAACATTATTGATATAATCGCTGAATTGTAAGAAGATTAAAGCCAAATGCACGACAATGTTTACAAAAACGTAAAATGATTTTTTTAAATGATTGCTCAAATTATAATTAGTTTTAAGTTAACTGTAATTTTAAGCCTCGCAAAATTAGCATTTAGAATTGATGTCGAATAATGGATATTAAAAAAAGTCTGATGAAGAATAATTGTATTATTTTTAATATTTAAAGCGAAAAGACTTCAACATGTTTTAACCCTGGAGCAGGCGAGCACTCGATATTAATGGTCAAGCGGCGTTATTGAGTCACCACAATCCTTTTTTTATAATTTTTTTAAGTACACAAAAAACAAATCGTAACTCCAGTGAATAATTTAATTAAGAGAAAACATACTCAATTACTTTAAAGGACAAAGAAATTATTTCGGAAAATAAGTTATCACACCGGGAACTCAATCAAAACAAGTACCTTAGAATTGTAAAAAAACGTTTGTCACCTCCAAAAGAGAAGGAGATATATGTGACAAATACATTTTAGTTCACGTTAAGATTGTCAAACAGGAGGATAGTGTCAGGGCTATTCGTAACAATTAAACAGTTTTGCCAGAATTACCGATTTCGTGCTCTCTGTACTCGGCGTGACCGCTCCCGGATTAAAAGTGTATTTATTACACTATTCATGTTCTAAAAATTATGTAAAACGTTTTTCATTATGCGTTATATGTTTGGAAATACTTATAAAAATAAATCTTGGTCTAATCCTTCAAAGTGCTCTCTGTGTTTTTCCAAAAATCATAAAAAATATTTTACAAAGAAAAAAGCCGAGCAGAAATAGTTTATTTACAACTGCCCTAAATGAAAATAAACAAATACATAAGAGCAGGGACGTTACTAACCGTACAAGAAAGTTCGAAGGTCAAACCGCAGCAAATACATTCTGCTGTCTTCAGATTATAACAGTGGTTAATTTTTTATCTTCCTAAAATTTTTTTTGATTATGGATGTTTGTTTTGTTTTTTCTCTGAAAGAGTAGCATTTTCGCTTTGAAAAGAAAACGTAATAAAAAGTCTCTCATCATGGGATTAGAGCAAATCAAATAAAATGTTTTTATTTGGTTATAGTCTCAAATATAGCTAAAATGAGGTTTTGATGTAGAAGCTTTTATTTTTGATGGCGTAATATCACAGAGATGATACATATAAATTATATCAGTGTAAATGTGTATTTTTTTATTATCTCAGACAGTATTTTGTTTTACTTAATTTCAGTAAATAATTCTTTTCTAATTTCTATTTTCGATATGCTCGCGCCATCCAAGGGGGCGTGTCCCACAGTTTGAGAAACACTGCTTTAAGTTGAGTCCGCTTGTGTGGAGAAAAACCTTGGATTTCGAGAGCTTAAAGAAGTATCACTTCAAAGTATGTCAGTTGACTACGTATAAAAAGAGACTATGACGCTTTCTACTCAAAATTATCTCCCGACTGTTTGCACTTTCTGTTATAGGTGGTCCGAATGTACTCATGTGAAAGGGTTCAAAAATGCATTTTGCTACATAATCGAAGAATTTTCGGATGAGGGCTAGGGATGGCGATCTGAGATTAAATATAATGGTATAATCCATTTCTCAGGCCAAAAATGTGATATTCTAAATCGATATTTAGCACTGAGTCGATACAGTGTATCGGTATTTGCTCCTAGAAAATCAACCTTTGATTTTTTCTGTTTCAGTAAGAACCATGTTATTATTTACAATTAGTTCGATGCACTGTAAAATCAGGGCTTAAACATTTAAACACTATTTATTGCAGGCAGTTTTACGCCTGAAGTATGGTCTTATACTTTATTGCAAGAATAAAAAAAATTATTTATCATAACCTTCACTCAATAGTCATGATGTATATCAGTATCGTGAGATCATCTGTTCTTTGTGAGAGCCACTTTTCGATTGTCGTCAAGTCAGGAGCTGACCCTTTTGGATCCCAGAAGACTCAACAGACTGTGGTTTTTAAAAAGCTTAGATTTTAAGTTTTGGGAAATACTAGCTATATTATCTATTTTCTAAACTTTTTAATGTAACAACTACATTTAAGGAATAAATGTCTTCTTTTATACCTGATACTTTAATATGGTAATGAAAATAATTGTAATTGTAGAGTCCCCTGAACTAAAAAAAATCCCTGATTTTACTGATAAGAGATTTTTATTATTGTATCATTCTTGTTTTTCATAAAATGGATTTATATTTACATTATGAATGCAGACTTGAAAAAATCGATTTTTTAGAAATCGATCTTTTTAGACCTCGATTTTTTTGTTAATTGATTCATCAGGTTACGATTCGAATGGATTTAACATACGATCTTTTTCGGAAATAATAGCCATACCTTGTAGGGTCGGTAACCGAAAAGACAGGATCAATCACATGCGGTCAGTATTGTTTGTGTTCAATCGTGGATGGGAGACCTGGTGCATAAAGAGATGACTAATGTTGGTATAGTGTGGACATTTAGAAAGTTGGGTGCTAGATCAAATATTATCACTTGATGATATTCAAAATTGCGAGATGCGTCAAAAATAGCACTAGTGGGGCTTTTTTGTGTGTCGTTAATTTGCGAACATTCATTTAGAAAACAATCTCAGAGTCATATAAATATTTTTAAGTTCAAACTATGTATTTTGGAAGTTCAAAAATTAAATGTTTGTTAAAAATATTCATGGGGTTGTATCAAATTGTCTTTTCTAAATTACTACATTATAAAGAGTCTTTTTTTTCAGGTATAAAAGTTTAAGTTGGCATTACGTTCCAAGCTGGCGCCCGATTTAATAGCTGTCAAGTGATTTATTCTCAGTTTGGTTTGGCAATTCATCAAAACGATCATCAAACAAGGCGTAGATTCGTCGAATGGGCCCAAAACAAAATTGCCGTTGTTTGTTGCTATAAACTGAATACTTTTTTTTAAAAAAAATACAATGTAAGACATGTTGGCTTTTTCGTTGATTTTTAGCCTGTATATCAACAATTTATTTTTTTTTCTCAAAAACGAATGAAGTTATTCTAAAATCGATCCCTAAAGTTGTTTAGAACATCCATAAGAATATTATAAGAAAATTTCAGGTCAAAAAATTCATTTTTAAAAAAGAAGTAGGATTTTAAAATTTTCTCAATTTTCTTCAATAAATTTTAATTTTTAAAATTGGGTGAAAAATATATGAAAATTTTCATCTGGTATCATTTTCTTGAATAGAAACATTGTATAAAATGCTAAAATATATTTTTTTAATTACGGAAATAAAGAAATTTGCTCAAAGGGTACCAAGTCCCTTCAAGTCAATTTCTTAGATCAACAAAACATTTTTTATTTTAGCCACTTTTTTATTAATGTTACAAATAATATAACTATTTTTTACATATGACAGAATCACAACATTAAGTTGTAATCAATTTTTATTAATTATGATTAAGGTATCATATTGTCATCCAAAGCAATGGTGCAAATAAATTTCAGTTCAACTCAATACTTTAACACGTGAGAAGAAACCTTTTCAAGTTTTGAAACAAATCGGCAAAAATGATGCCAACGTGGTTGTATTTGTAATTCTTCAAAATATTAGTTGTAATCAATTAATTATTATTATATCATTGTATTGTCATCCATAATATACCCTTGCACCCAGTCAAAAGACAAAATAACGCCACGTCTTCAGAACGAAGAAAATCTGGAAAAATTGGCTTCGAACTAGTAAGACACTCTCAGGTCTTTCTTTTAACTTCATTTGATGAGAAGTAGGCGAATATCTGAAATTCTAAATTAAATAAGAGTTTTGCAGAGTTAAAATTCATATGGTTATTAGTGGTTTGTAGAATATTGGTTCCTGAAATCGGCTCTTTCAATTTCCCTCGATGCCCTTATGAGAAGGAATTCATTGCAATGGAATTTAGTCAACTAGAGTGTGTTGGAATATGTTTCCTTTACTTTTAAGTTTTTTAAAACTTCTAATATCGTAATAATTATCTACTGTCGAGATGTGTATAAATAACACATCTTGAAGAAATTGGTTTATTTTCAGATAGTAAATTTATACCATGGTGGACGAGTGACTATGGTCTTCATTGTTTCAAAGAAATGGTTGTGGTGTGTTATCAAGTTTTGTCTATAATATATTATTAACCAGTCCAGTTTAATCTGAGGCCAGATTCACACAATCCAACGACATGCCAGTCAAGTCATTTTCTGTCACCATTCCTTCAGTGTGAAGAGAAAAAAAGAACACGTATCCCCTTAGAGTTCTTTCACACGTGGAGACAAAGTTGCCTGAAAAAGAAATGCCATAAAGAAGAGAGTTTCAGACTCATTGGTACAATGATTCAGTAGGAAGAAGCAACAAAAAAGCTTTTACCACCTGCAATACGCAAGTTTACTTGTGTGAAGAGAGTAGCTTGCACAATATTCTTCATGTCTAATATAAGTCACTGCTTCTCAAACTTTCAATACCCCTTTTTCAATCACAATTTTTATCGCGCCCCACCTTATACATTAATAATGTACTGAATGCAATAATAATGCACTTTGACGCTAAAGCAACAATCTTTATTATAAACCGTTCAAATTCATGACATAAGTATTAAATTTGGTATATGTTACTTTGAAGCAAAAAAAAATAGTAATTGGATACTAATTATGTTATTTTTCCTTTCTCTAATTTTTAAATTGGAACATTTTGTAAAATGCGGTGGTTGCTTAGAAAACAAAAGATAGATATCAGCTAAATATAGAAAAAAGTAACTCAGAGGGTTAATTTCTAATCATAAGCATTTCTTTGAAAAACTTTCTGTGTAAAACAAGCCCATGGAAGTCGCTAATACTTATTAAACTTGTTCTTAATTTTAGTATTAATTAATTAGTTATACAATGCTCTGTGCAGCACTGGTACATTAAAAATATACCGGCTGAAATATCTGTTCTTTGCACGAATTCATGTATAAGAAAATAAAACATTATTGATATAATCGCTGAATTGTAAGAAGATTAAAGCCAAATGCGCGACAATGTTTACAAAAACGTAAAATGATTTTTTTTTAAATGATTGCTCAAATTATAATTAGTTTTAAGTGAACTGTAATTTTAAGCCTCACAAAATTAGCATTTAGAATTGATGTCGAATAATGAGCAATAAAAAAAAGTCTGATGAAGAATAATTGTATTATTTTTAATATTTAAAGCGAAAAGACTTCAACATGTTTTAACCCTGGAACAGGCACGCACTCGATATTAATTGTCAAGCGGCGTCATTGTTAGTCAACCCAATCCTTTTTTTTTATAATTATTTTTATAGTACACAATAAAAATTGTAATTCCAGTGAATAATTTATTTAAGAGAAAATACACTCACCTACTTTCAAGGACACAGAAAATATTTCGGTAAAAAAATTATCACACAGGGAACTCAATCAAAACAAGTACCTTAAGATTGTAAAAAAAAAAAAAAAAAAAAAAAAAAAAAAAAACGTTTGTCACTCCCCAAAAAGAGGGAGATATGTGACAAATACATTTTATTTCATTTTAAGATTGTCAAACAAGAGGATAGTGTCAGGATTATATTGGTAACAATTAAACAGTTTTGCCAGAATTACTGATTTCGTGCACTCTGTGCTCGGCGTGACCACTCCCGGATTAAATGTGTATTTATTTCAATATGAATGTTCTAAAAAATTATGTAAAATTTTTTTCATTATGCTTTATATGTTTGGGAATGCTCAAAGAAGTAAATCTTGGCCTAGTAATCCTTCAAATTGCTCTCTGTGCTTTTCCAAAAATCATAAAAATATTTTACAAGGAAAAAAAAGCAGCAGAAATATTTCATTTACAACTTCCCTATATGAAGAAACAAATACATAAGAGCAGGGACGTAACTAACCGTACAAGTAAGTTTGAAGGTCAAAAACCGCAGCAACTATATTCTGCTGCCTATAGCTGATGGCAATAATACATAACAGTGATGATTTTTTTGTATCTTCCTAAATTTTTTTATGATTATGGGTCTGGGTTTTGTTTTTTCTCTGAAAGAGTAGCATTTATTATGGTTTGAAAAGAAAACGTAATAAAAAATCTCTCATCATGGGATTAGAGCAAATCAAATAAAATGTTTTTTATTTGGTTATAGTATCAAAGATAGCTAAAATGAGGTTTTGATGTGGAAGGTTTTATTTTTGATGACGTAAAATCACAGATGATACATATAAATTATATCAGTGTAAATGTGTATTTTTTATTATGTCACAAAGTAATTTGTTTTACTTCATTTCAGTAAATAATTCTTTTCTGATTTTTATTTTTGATATACTCGCGCCCCCTTGCAGGTTTATCGCGCCTCCAGGGGGGCATGCCTCCCAGTTTGAGAAACACTGCTTTAAGTTGAGTCTGCTTGTGTGGAGAAAAACCTTGGATTTTGAGAGCTTGATCAATTATCATATCAAAGTATGTCAGTTGACTACGTATAAAAAGAGACCATGTCGCTTTCTACTCAAAATTATCTTCCGACTGTTTGCACTTTCTGTTATAGGTGGCCCGAGTGTACTCATGAGAAAGGGTTCAAAAATGCATTTTGCTACAGAATTGAAGAATCTTTGGGTGGGGGCTAGGGATGGCGATCTGAGATCGATTAATTGAAGAATCGATTTCTCAGGCCAAAAATGGGATTTTCTAAATCGATATGTAGCACTGAGTCGATTCAGTGTATCGATATTTCATCCTAGAAAATCAACATTTGATTTTTTCTGTTTCAGTAAGAACCATATTATTATTTACAATTAGTTCGATGCACTGTAAAATCAGGGCTTAAACATTTAAACACTATTTATCACAGGCAGTTGTGCACATGAAGTATGATCCTATACTTTACTGCAAGAATAAAAAAAACTATTTATATCATCACTTTCACTGTATAGCCATGATGTATATGAGTATCATGGGATCATCTTTTCCTTATGAGCCACTTTTTTCTTTTGCTGTCAACATCGCAAGTCAGAAGCTGAACCTCTTGGATTCCTGTAAACTCAACAGACTGTTGTTTTTAAAAAGCTTTCATTTTAAGCTTTGGGAAATACTAGCTATATTATCTATTTTCTAAACTTTTTAATGTAACAACTACATTTAAGAAATAAATGTCTTCTTTTATACCTTATACTTAAATATGGTAGTAAAAATAATTGTAATTGTAGAATTCCTTGAACTAAAAATTTTCCTGATTTTACTGTTAAGAGATCGTTTATTATGGTATCTTTCTTGTTTTTCATAAAATGGATTTATGTTTACATTGTAAATGCAGGCTTGGAAAAAAATCGATTTTTTAGAAATCGATCATTTTAGAACTCGATTTTTTTGCGAATCTTTTCATCAGGTTACGATTCAAATCGATTTAAAAATCGATCTTTTTCGGAAAGAATCGCCATCCGTAGTGGGGTTGGAACCGAAAAGACAGGATCAATCACATGCGGTCAGTATTGTTTGTGTCCAATCGTAGATTGGAGACCTGGTGCATAAAGATATGACTGATGTGGTATAGTGTGGATATTTAGAAAGTTGGGTGCAAGATCAAATATTGTCACTTGACGATATTCAAAATTGTGAGATCTGTCACAAATAGCACTAATGATGCTTATTTGTGTTGCGTTAATTAATGAAGATTCATTTAGAAAACAATCTCAGAGTCATATAAATATTTTTAAGTTCAAACTATGTATTTTGGAAGTTCTAAAATTAAATGTTTGTTAAAAATATCCATTCAGTTGAATTAAATTGTATTTTCTAAATTATTACATTATAGTATCCTTGGACGCAGTCTAAAGGAGAGTATAATGTTTTGAATTTCAAAGATTTCTATTGAAGAATATCGTTATCTATTACTGTTGTCACTATGCAGATTTAACTTTAAGTATTTGGACTTAATAGTAATTGCTGTTTCTATCTATATATATTTAAAAAAAAATTTAATCAATTCAAAATTTAATCAATTGCATTTTGAATTCATATCGTTTAATCTTGTACTGTGAGTTTACTGTGCTTACTTTAAGTTAAAACGCTGCATTATTTTACAATTGATTTTAAGAATTTTCTAAATTTATGTGGATAGAGTCTATAGTTAATTCTTTGGTTTTAATTTTTGAACAATGTTTAAGATTTGAGTTGTTTTATGAACTGAAAAGCTGCAAAAGTTGGACAAATTATGTTAAATCTTGGTACAACTCTCTAAGTTACCATTAATAAAGTTTTCAATTATATTTAATAGGAAATAGATCAATTACTAAATACTATTTCTGTCTAAAAATATGAAAATATGCAAATATAAAAAACGCAATCTTTTAGAAAGAAATTCTGTTTAATTTCCAGAGAATTTTACTTTTACCCAAAGTAAAAATAAAAGTTTTGGAAGTTTTGAATACAAAAATTGAAACATCCATAGGAAAATATTAATCGCAGTATAACATAATTTAGCTGTTCTTGCTTATTCTGTAGCCTAATTTTTTTAAAAAAATAACTCCACCGAAATCAGGTACATCAGCATTTAAGTAATAATGATTAATCTGAATTTAACACAAAATTATATTACTTTCTAAAGAAACAAAATCATCAACGTTTACAACTTTCTATTAAACTGCACCAATAATGAAGAATCTTGAGACTATTAATTACACGTTCCATCAAAAATTGTGAGCTTTTCTTTCGGGGTGTTCTGACTAGTGCCAGTGGAAATGATGATTAATGATCACTAAAATAAAAAGTCGAAATCATGTTACAGCTTTTGCTAAGTAATGTATAGCATGTGTACTACAAGATTTTATTTCGTCTTAAAATATATTCATAAAAATAAGAGAGTTTTTATTTTTGGAGAGAAATTTAATTATGTTAGATGGCTAGGTGATTGATTGCTATACATTATTGCTGTTCTCTAGGAATTTTATTTCAATCATTTACTGATTTTAAAAATGGTTTGTGTTTTTCATGTAATACCCTTTTTACATTCATTCATTAATTAGCGATGTGGACAGCTCGGAAAGTATAACTTAAAAACTATATATATATATAAGCTCTCAAAAATTTAAGCTTAAAAAAACACACACACACAAACTACGTTTAATGTTGTTTCGTCTACTGGAATCATTGGCGTCGAAAGAAGGTTTTTGAGCAAAACGACTTTCTCGCGAGTAACAACTTATACTCGTACCACCTTAATTTGAAAGTCCAATCACATCTGCTGCAGGGTTAACAAGAAGATGAGGTTGACTATAACAAAGGAAAATCACCAAATTAGTCGAGTAAACAAAATGCGTGCGAAAAATTTATTTCTGTTTCTTTATAGAAACAATATTAAATTTTTGAAAGCAATTGAAATAAACAATGGGAATAATTAAATGTTGAATCGTTTCTATAATTTTGAATGTTTTTTTTTACATGGGGAATGTAAATAATGAAGATTTGAAATCCATTTCATTATTTTAAATTCTAAGAATATTCATTGTTATATATACATAACATAATGAATATGAACTTAAACATACTTCTTGGTGGTTACAAACTACTGAAGAAACAGTATCACATACTTCCACTCTTACTTGGCGGAGATTTCAATAGTGATTGTCATAAAGGTAAAGGATTGCAATTAGTACAAATAAAATCAGAGCTTAAATTGGATTTAGTTTATGATAGAGCACTATGGTGACAAGGTATGGTGCAACCATTGTGATGCAATGTGTTTACGATTCATAAATCTACTGACGTTTTTGTATCATACTTTGGTTACGACTATCATCTTGTTAAAGTAGATAATAATGGCAAAAGTATTAATGTAGTTAATACTCAAAATGATATTAATATATATATATAGTGCATTAAATCAACCTTCTTAACAATGTACTTATGTATTATGAATAACTTATATTTATGTAACATAATTGATGTGTATTATATATATATATATATATATATATATATATATATATATATATATATTATTTTACCGAATCAATAAAAATGCGAATAGAATAAAGAAAATGAAAACATTGTTTCAATATTATATATTATTCATTTACCCTGTTTGTCTACATATAATCAAAGACAACCGTACTTAAAGAATAAACTCCAGTCGTACAGTCCGTAACAGTTTTTTTATATTAAATATTATGTCCTTTAATAAGAAAGACGTAAAATCTACACAGTAAAACTTTCATTTTCCTTTGTGTATTTTGATGAATATTTTTTAATGAATTTCTCATTATTTCTTCAGATTAACACTTGTGCTTATGAGGAATGTACGTCATTGAGATAATCACCTTATCATGATCTTATTTCATAGTTTGCCTAAATAACTTTGGTAATTCTATAAAATGCTTAAGTATTATATACAGTGACTTGTCAAAGTGTGTAGTAATTCTCATATTTCATACTTTGCCTGAAAATGTTCGGTATTTTATACAATGTCTACAAATTCTATAGAAGATCTGCGTTTTATTCTTTGCTGGTAACATATATACTCCCTAATTATGACTTTTAAAGCAAAATTTAAATCATAAAGGCTTTTGGACTGCGCTAAGCGTAATCCAAAATTTATTCTAAAATAAATTGGAAAAACATTAAAATATATAACTATTACAGAACACTAAGTATTACACGTTAGATGACTGAAAAGATGTGTGATTTGAATAATGATTGTGTGTTTCAATCTCTAACAGTACTTTTCTACGTACTTCAACATTCGTTTCGATAAACTTTTGACTTCTTTAAGGGCAGTCGGAAACCTCTATACCGACAATGTTAAATTGGCTGTTTTCGAGGTACATTTTCTCAAAATCTGTTATATGTACATGCTTGAAATTTTTCATATAATTAAAATACACATTTCTCATTATACTCAAATGAGCTTTTAGTTAATTTTAAATTTTTTCATAATTTATAAAATATTTTATCAAATATAGTTTACGTTAACCCGTTTTTCACATAAAAAAATTTGTAAAAAATAAATTTTGGGGTTTTTTACAAAAAGCTCATTTCAGTATATATTAGCCATCATTATAAATATATCATAAAAAATTTACATACCTGTGAACAGTAGTTTCTAAGAAAAGAAACATCGAACATCAAAAATTGACATTTTGAGAAAAATTGATTTTAACGTATAATTACTTTTTAGTTAAAACATGCCAGCTCCATATTCTAAATCATCAGCATTTTTTAGTAGCTCATCATCTTCTTTCTTCCTTTTAAGTCTTTTTTCCTTCCTAACTTCCTTTGTTTTTTGTAAACAATAGTATTTTGCTCGTAACAGCCTCTGTTTGTCGAGGCACTCCATCGCCTGTACCGTGTAATCACCAGGCTCAATACACATTTTTCTCAAAATTTCTAGTTTTGATACATTTCCCATATTAAATGAGGAAACTGCATCATATGTACCCAGTGACAAAACTTCTAATTGTACAAATGGTTTCTTCGGTGCACGAGACCATATTACATTATTTACACTTTCGTTAGGATTTTGCGTACCTCCATGTAAACACTTTTTTAGCAATTTTGGATTAGCTAAATCCCTAAAAACAGGTCGCATGGCCTCCACAACATCCACAGGTAAACTATTTTTGTGATGATAAGTCTCCCCAAGCAATTCTGCTTTTTTAAATTTGCATCACGTATCTGAATCAGAGGGACAAAATCCATGCTGAGGTTTTTCATCGGTTGATAGCTTGTGTAAAAATATTTCCCATATGGCTTGTTGCATGTCCTTCACGCTAGACAAATTTCTGCGGATAGCTAGACCATAATATGCTTGCAGACGGTCGATTTCTGCCTCTGTCAATCTATTTCTTCCGCATAAAGGCTTTCCGTCAGAAAGTTTTTGACCTCTCATCTTAGTTTTCAAGCGTCGAAGACGTGTCCCCATTCTTTTCATAACATGACCTATGCATTCTAATTTCTCGACAGAGCAATGGTCACCATATACTTTGTTCTCGACAATAGAAGTAAAAGCTTTGGAGTCCCCATCTCCTAAATATTTTGTGTACCGAACATTGTAGAGACTGGGAACGCTGAAAAATGGATAGAGCTCCAGCTACTTCCATCTTACCGCTGTAGCCTTCAAAATTTCTCTTACAATTTTGAAGATGCTTGGTTTTGTTCGGACAAATACAATGTTTTGAAAAAACTTCGACATCTATAACTTTGCCGGTATCAACACTTGTGACTGTCACCAAGCCATTCTTCGAAGAAAAACCACGCTTCTGCCAGCTACCATCAACAGCAAGGTCCCTTTTTCCATCATTTTCATCAACGGCTTCACGAACAGCTTCTGCCATACTGTGTTCACAGGTTTCTCTTGTTGCCTGCAGTAAAATGTGGTTGTACTTTGAGAATTTTGTGGGTGGCGGGGGAAGATTCATGATACCGCAAAACATCCTAACAGACTCAGCACCTTTACCTATGCATCGCATAGCATACACTAGCCGGGTATTCAGTTCGTAATTCTCAGAACTATCGCATTTCTTGGAGTTAAAAAAGTATAGTTATATTTACAAGAAGGACATTTTAAGTGAAACTTCACAGCTTCACCACAGTTACTTTCACTGAGGTGCAACCTGAGTCCTGTTTTTTCACACTTTATACATTTTACAGCTTCAAAAAAAAAAGTTAAAAGGTTAATGTCCACAATAACATTTCTGAAACCAGAAAAAGCCTCATCCGAATATGAAATATCCATGTTTACAATTTTTCTCTCACTGGCAGATGGTTCAGTTTCATTAGTACAAAGCTTTGCACCATCAGCACAATTTTTTTTTCATCAGCAGAGTTCTTTGGAACAGTAGAATTGCTTTCACCACAACCATCATTACTTTTATTACATCTCCCTTTATTAAAAACTCCTCTTCGTTTCTTAAATACTTTAGTCGATGCTCTAGGCATGGTAAAGTCGATATATTATAGCAATTTTTTGAAAGTTTAAGCTGAATAATGTTAAAGAATACTTGCGAGTTCAAAAATTATAACGCAGTTTTGAAAGTGTAAACAAACACTGATTTGACCGTTAAAAATACAGTGAAGTTTCAAATGGGTTAGGAAATAAAATAATAAAAGGCTCAATTTATACAATAAAAGATAAATGTTTTGATTTATACCAGACGCTCAACTTTTAAGCCAAAACAAAAAACTTTGTTTACTTTTACGCTTGTCAAATGGGCGTGGCCCAGTTTCAACGATTATTTAAAGATAGGTTTTTAGGGCTTCTACTTACCCTAGAGGTTAAAGTAAGGTATTTTTAGAAAGGTTAAAATCTACTATGTGGAAATGTAAAAATCTCAAATTGTCAAAAAAATCAAATTTTACCTTTCCGACTGCCCTTAAATATAAGTTCAAGGTTTCTAAGGACATGCAATTCAATACTGTAATTTTGATTGTAAATAGCTTAAATAGGGTGTTTTTAGAGGTATAGAACTTAAAATTGCAATAAAATAACGATGTATTATTCGATTGACATGAATTTTTTTTATTCGAGAGATAATCTTGTGGCATTACATTTTAAATATGATTTCTGGCATATGACTGCCACGGCTGGCTCGGATGTAGTCCAACATGTCGGATGTATGACTTTTTCCAACAATTTTGTTTAGCGATGAAGCGCACTTCTGGTTGAATGGCTACGTTAAAAACGAAACTGCCGCTTTTGGAGTGTAGCTAATCCACAAGTGTATGTCGAAACACCGTTACATCCAGAAAAACTGACTGTTTGGTGCGCTTTATGGGCTGGTGGAATCATTGGTCCGTACTTCGTCAAAAACGATGATGGCCACAACGTTACAGTCAATTGTGATCGGTATAGAGCCATGATTACTAACTTTTTCATTCCTGAATTGAACAATCATGATGTCCAGAAGCTGTAGTTCCAACAAGACGGCGCA
This sequence comes from Trichonephila clavipes, assembly GCA_019973935.1. NCBI lineage: Eukaryota > Metazoa > Arthropoda > Arachnida > Araneae > Nephilidae > Trichonephila > Trichonephila clavipes. The sequence continues at coordinate 1,068,173 of BMAU01020187.1, forward strand.
ACATGTCACACAGCTCGTGCAACAATCGATTTATTGAAAGACACGTTAGGTGACCGCCTAATTTCACGTTTTGGACCTGTGAATTGGCCTCCCAGATCTCGTGATTTAACACCGCTAGACTATTTTCTGTGGGGCTATATAAAGTCATTGGTCTATGCGGATAAGCCACAAACGCTTGACCCTTTGGAAGACAACATTTGCCGTGTTATGGCCGATATACGGCCACAAATGTTGGAAAAAGTCATCGAAAATGGGACGTCCAGATTGGACTACACCCGAGCCAGCCGTGGCAGTCGTATGCCAGAAATCATATTTAAAATGTAATGCCACAAGATAATCTTTCGAATAAAAAAATTCATGTCAATCGAATAATACATCGTTGTTTTATTGCAATTTAAAGTTCTATACCTCTCAAAAAACACCCTTTATAAGCGATACACAATATGTAGCCCACTGGGCCTTTAAAGTGGCCCGGTCATGACCCATTGCTCTGAAAAATTCATTTATTTTTAAAAAAAATTGGAGGTAAACTCTTTGTTAAGAACTCAGATATATCCATTTTGATTTTTGCTGTCGATGCCGTATGGGTGCGGATTGTTCTTTTTCTGATTAGTGATAATAGACAACAGTGGAGTAGCAACCATTTTATGAGTGGAACTAATTTTTAAGTACTTTTCGTATCTTGCAAATGAAAAATATTTGAAAAAATAGGTTGTTTCAAGATGATTGGGAAGTTCTGTAGGGGAAAACAAGTGCTATTCTGTAGGGAAAATCAAGCATCGATCTGTAATTGTTTGACTTGTCACGAAAGTGCTGTGTTTAAAAAAAATACCGATAAAGAGGTATCACTCAGTGACACTTTCCCTCGGAAATATCTTTCAAGAGGTGACAAATAGGCTTTCTTGAATAATCTTCTCAACAGCAAAATTGTTTTGTCAGTGTTAATGACACAGTGCTAACAAAGGCTCCCTATGAAATTTGTTATATTACTGGTAATCATATGAAACCGATTTACTGATGCAGAAATTGTGAAGCAGTGATTCTTAAATGCTTCCGGTTTAGAAAAATTCGGTCAGTGACATAAATAAAAAAAATATAAAAACTAATAATTAAAAAGAGCAAAAGAGGAAATTTAATATTTTCATCATGTTTTTCACATTTTAAATTTTATATGTTATCTGATCTTAAAGCAATTCTCCCCCTCCTCCATTAATCCTCATGGTTCGGCCCGCGTGAAAAAGCTAACATATGTATATGGCCCGGCAGAAAAAAAGGTTGAGTACCCCTATCTTATATAAACCTTTTTATTAAAAACTAAAAGCATGAACAAGTCAGTTTTGTACTTTTGGTTTGCAACAATGCTACTTAAAAGTTATTGTATTCTTGAATTATGATAAAGATTTTATTCTTTTCTTGTGAATTAGTTTTTCATTTCGAGGTTTTCCCTTTCCCAACAAATCTGCATTGCATTTAAAAATTAAATAAACAAAAGCAAATAAATCATTTTCTTATAAACTCTCAATCAAATAGAATATTACATCATTGAATAGGACTTTTTCAGATGATATTGTTACGTAAATCCGGGATTCGAGGATTTCACGTCAATCAGTCGCAAAGAACAAGACAGTCTTTTAAGCACGATGAGAATTTGTTGCAGAAAATCCAATCATTTAAATATACGATTCAGCAGCAATATTCTCAAAATATATCTCAGAAGGTATTCACACCTTCAACAACACTCATACACAAAAATCAGTGTATAAAATGCACGTATATAAAAGATTATTCATAATCAATCTCTCGTTCAACAGCCGAAATAGTCACTAAGGCAATACTAACTGATCGCTAGTCAAAACCAAACTGACTGACGTTTGGCTAGATCTTTCTCTATTTATATCCCTTGCGGATAATTCGACAAAAACCACGCTTGCGTCCTAGTTCTTAAAATTAGCGGGTTCTCTACTAATTTCTAGAAGAATCCAGAGGGATCTGAACTCTCCAAAAATGTTCGCCAACATGATAAGTCGCGAGAATGGTCACTAAGGTCGCCAAATTGGTCGCGAAATAACCCATTTGGTCACAATAAATGACGCCAACTTGGCTCTATCGCCAAGATTTCACCAAGTTCCCATTGAATCCCCCTTATAATGTAAGGGACGGTGTTTGCTTGTGAATATTACAATTTTGATGTGAATTAAATCTAATTTAGGGTAAGATAAGGGCATTAAACGTCCATGTACACATTATTTACACTATTTGACACAAAATTCGTAACAATATGTACTTTTATAACTTGAGTGGCAAAATACACATTTTCTCTAGTTATGGTCTATTTTTAGAATCTTGGAACACAGATTTTATTGTGTCATCATCAATATGAGCCAGAAGAGTTTCCCACAGAATGAAATGATTAGTCATAGAATATAATAGAAAATAAACTATAGAGATTTTTAACAAGCAGAATGAAAACCAATGAACACCGACTCATTTTCTTTGTTTTTGATTTTGAGCTCTGAAATTCTTTTGTGTAATTGAAAATATAAAAGAAAAAAATGAAACGTATTTTGTTGTGTGTGAGCGGATTGCAAGTTGTGCGTTGGACGATTCACTACCAAATAATTGTCAAACCATTTGGCACGCCAAAGTGTATGTCAGTTTGTACACGCACTCACCTGCAGGTGGTCCACAAAATTTTTTGATGAATTACAGAAAAAATGGAAGAATACATTTTTATGAAGATTTAGTTTTGCAAAACGTATTATAAAATAAGGATTATAAATACATGTTTTTTAATTAGTAACTAATTTTAGTGGAATTCTTATTAAGTTTATCGACATCCTAGTTACTTTTGTTGGTGTATCTAGTGACATTTGAAAGTGAGAATGGATAACCATGGAAAATTGGAAGCCCCTCCCCCCAAAAAAATCATGCAATACCAATCATGGAAAATTGGTTGATGTTGCTTTGCATTGCTGGGTGATTGAGTGATTGAGTGAATATTAGCGTCGCACTGTTCAGCTAGACGAAGGCTTTCGGCGACAATACTTTTCAACCATGGTCAAGTGAAGTGGACGACACTTGAGTTGACTTCCCTCTCCTAACTACCACACCATACAAACCTGATGACATTTAAGCTATCGACAGATTTAACGTGCATCTTTCTCCTACATGGTGGGTCTTTAGTGGTACTGGGATCGAACTCGTTACAAGGCCAGCTACGATCCGATACCTAAAGCACTCGGCTACTGCAACCACTTGCATTGCTGGGACGCTCTTAGTTTTTGTGAAATTCTTTTTCCACATTGTGATATGGACATGTAAATAAGGGTGTAAAAAACAAGTGGCAATTAAACTAACGATATTAGTCCACATTATAGTTCTTCCTTCTTTTGAGGCTGGAGGTGCAGCTTGGGCTTCTGAAGAAGCCTATTCCTGGCCAGCCTTCTTCCTGCTAGTGTTTTATAATTTTAGGGTTCTCAAAGCCAAGATACAATTTTCTAGGTTATCAATCCATCTTACATTTTCTCTTCTTTTACTCCGTGTGGCAATGGGTTGGGCAATGAAGACCTTCTTAGTGGTGCTTTGTATGAATTATAGAGCTCAAATTTTGATCTTCATTGCCATGTTCCATTTTCCTAAATTCCTCAAACTTAAATCTTAAAATCTTCCTTTCGAAGATACCTATCATGTTCTTATCTGTTAGAGACATGGACCAAGTTTCACATGCATAAGTTAGTACTGATTTTAAAAGGCATTTATGCAATATAACTTTTGTTTTTCTTTTGATTAAATTCCATTTCATATATTTTCGTATTCCATTAAGATATCTATTAGCCACCATATAGTGGTTAATCATATTTGTGGTTTACCGTTAAAGTCCGACAAATATAAAACCATTTATTTCATGGACAATGGAATTCTACGGGTTACTGACCATTAGTCTATATATTTCCTCCTTTATTTCTAAACTAAATGGATTCTTAATCCACATCAAATATTGGGGCTTATCAAACTGTTACATCTATTTTTTTATTATAAAATGAAATTTTAATTAGTAACTTATGTAGACGACTTTGTTCATTTATTAACAATGATATGAGTGGGATATTTTTAATTTTTTAATTACTTTAACACCTAGCACGAGAACAAACTTTAAGGCCTTTTGCAGAAATTCTCTTAATATTTTTAACACGCAATGCATTTCATATTTGTTAAGTATTCATAGAATTTTTAAATAACCTTATTTATGACCTCTTAATATTTACATAAGTATTAATAACATTGTACGAACTACGCTCTATTTAGACAGCATCTCACAATACTGTTAGTCAATATCAATTAATTTTCCTATGGGCGTTTCTTATCTACGATGTGTCACAATACTTCATTTAAATTCGAAACATTCCCTCCCTCTACGCCTTAAAATTCCTTTACAAATAAAATATAAGTTTTGTTATGCACAAATTTCAATTCTCTTTAGATTAGAGAATTATCTGAATGTTTAAAATTAATAGATAGAAAGCCTCTAGGATAGCGGGATCCACCCTTATTAAATAATCGCACGTTTGAACTATTCCAAAACAATCTTGTTTTGATTAAAATTCACATTTATATCCATTTTCTCTCTTTTATAAACAAACCTCAGAGTTGATACGGTATTTATTCGAATCTAAATCCACCATAGATTCTCTGCTGCACCCCAAATACTCAACACGTTTTTGTGAAAAAATGAAAATTTGTGTAGAATGGTTTATCGATATTTAAGAAATTATAAAGTTCTCAAAATGATAACCAACAATAAGAGAATTATTAATTTATTTACCAGTATTAAATTTTACAAATACATTCATAAAAGTTAGTTTCGCTAACCATCAATACTTTTTTCTCATCTCAATAGTTAATTTTTTATCTCTAAAAAGGGCAATCTCCGCAAGCTTACTCTACAATCAATAGCAATGCTCGGTCCCAATAGCCGAAACCAACTACCCCTTTTATCCTTGCCTTAATGAAGCCAGTCCTAATCCAACAAGCCAAGCTAACAACACCAGCAATATCTAGTTTCAAGATAAGGATTGTAGGATCGAGTCATCGTTCCAGTCTCCTGTGAAGTTCAACTTACTTACCATCAATATCATGAACAATTTCCCTCATCCAATGACTTTTTCCGCCTTTGATTCAAATCATACCCAATTTTCCATAGCATTAATATTGGACAAAAGTTATTCAAAAAAATGCGATATAGTTCTTTTCTGCTTAATTGAGCTGTTAGACAGAAAACATAATCTCAATTTTTAACCGATTATGTAATAGTTTTTAAGAAACAAACCAATACTAATAATATTTAACTCGTGTGTTTAATTTAATAAAATATTCATTTCTGATTAAAATATTACAACATCGTTTTTCAATCGAATTAAAGTTCTATATTATTTGAAATATGGATAATTTAAAATTATATTAAAAAATACCTGTGTGAAATAAGAAAAATAAAAAATAGGAGTAAGTTAAATTACGTAAATATATGCACAAAAACACCATTTACATATATACCAGATATGGCTATTAAATAATGAGACTGATGCTAGTATATAAGAAGTAATCATGTCTTAAACGCCAACGGCCCACAGTTATTTAGCTTGAAGTCTTCTTTTTCGAATTCATTGCCTCTCTCTTTTGTAAACAAATCCGAATGGACGTAGTCTTTGTTCGCATTAGAGTTGGCTCTGCATTTGCCGAGAAAATGATAGATTTAAAAACAGAACAACGAATTGTTGGAAAAAAGTCTCATAAAAAGGAGAAACCTCTACTGAGAGACATAATTTATTAAGAGAAATGTATGGCAATGAAAGTTCATCGAGTGCACGTGTTTTTGAGTGTTTAAAGTCTTTTCAAACTAGCTTAGAAGACATTGAAGGTAGTTCACACCCGGATCAAACTTCTACATCAACAACTGATGGCGATTTTGAAAGGCTTGGTGATATGGGTCAATTTTACCATCGCTTATGTTTTTATGGAATTGCTAAGACTGTAGAAATTGACGAATATTGGGCAACAATTGCAGCGTGCAAAAAATGTGTGCCGAAACGATGCCTAAAATTTTACACGTTTGAACAGCAAAAATGTTTTCACTGACACTTTGAATTCCATTAAAAATGACCCAAATGTATTGAAAGGAAAAATAAGGTGTGACAAACCATGTTCTGTTTTAAATTTATGATTGTGAAGCGCAAATAAATATCCCGAAATAGCCCATCAACCGAGAGCCGAGAAATCTTGAGGGAGCAAATAAAAATTCAAATCAATAATGATGGTTTTCTTCGATATTCCCGGGATTGTGAATCTTCAATGCGTTTTTGAAGGTCAAACTATTAATAAACATTACTACCGTCCTTTTCTTCTGATCTCTGTGAAAGAATAAGAAAGAAACGACCCGAATTCAGGATGGACAAATCATGTGTTCTCCACCAAGCAATGCGTCAGCTCATTCCACATTGTCCGTCAAGAGTTTTCTTGCCAATTACAGCATTCTAGTGTTAGCCATCGCCAAATTTAGCTGTTTGCTACTTCTATCTGTTTCTTAAGGTAAAATATGCATGAAAAAGAACAAGATTTGTGTCCCTTTGAAGTTGTGTAAGAGTAAGCTTCACATGTCCTTTAGGAGCTGACACAAGAAGACTTCCAGCATTGTTTCAAATAATGGACCGTTGCAGAGATAGAGGAGAGGTACATTTTAAAGGTGATAATATATATGAAGCCAAAATAAAATATTATAGCCTTAGTCTCGTTATTTACAATCCACACCTTGTATATGAAGGGATTTTGCAAGTATGAAAATATTTATATTTTTATTTTCAGTACTATCACTTGTTTTCTTCTATTTAGAATACCGTTTTATTTTAATTTAAATATATGAAACCTTTATTTTTTGAATTTCAATAATCTTTCCTTTATTCACATTATACTTCCTAAATATTACATTTTTATAATTATTACTAATAATTATTGGTCCATTAAAAACCATGTTATAATCAAAGGCGATAAGAGGTGACATTTTCTCTTGCTCTCTCTCTCTCTCTCTTTAACTCAGTTTATCATTAAAATTAAATTCAGCTCAAGGTAAAATAAATTTTCTCTGTATAATTTTTGTTGTTTTTTAAATGTTTACAAAGTGCTTGTAATGTCAATTAAACTTGTATAAACAATATGTTGAAAATACTATTTTTTGTTATAATCCTATATCTAGATAATTAATAGCATATTGATGGTACGTTTTTTAAATTCAGTAAAGTTGTAAAGTAAATAGGAATTTCCCCTTATAATGGTCTTAAAAATATTTTGGAAGATATTTGAAATGTTTATAAACTCAAGCAACACCTAAACAATTGAAAAACATTTTCGAAACCATGCTTCTAAAAATTAAAATTAATTTTGTAGTTTTTTATTGACCTCTTATTGTGTGTATACACTTATATATCGTTTATATATATAAGTGTATATATATATCTATATATATACACTTATATATACACTTATAGAAGTGTAAAGGATGTCCCAATATTATTGGGGCAAACTTTTAGGGAAGGTAGAAGACACACATCCCAATTAGGGATTGCAATACCGGTATTTTGAGCCATTTCTACAATTTTGTAATACCACTGTTCACATGTTTAAATACTGTTTTTTCGGTATTTACAAGAAATTTTTTAAATTGTCTCCGCTATTTGTTCAGAGACCGCCAATATAACAAAATAGTATACGTCTTTGTTTTTATGTCTCCCTAACGGGCGAAATAAATTAGACTGTGAATACAAAGTTACATCGTACAATCGAGAGAAGTGATAAAAATTTGTGAATCATCATGGAGGGGGACAAGACTATCCTACAATATCCAAAACCATCCGACGAGAAAATTATTTGTTTGGGAAAAGAATGAGGGATTTAAAGGTATAAGTACTTGGAAAAATTATACACCAAATTATACCTAACAGTACCACCAACTAAGGTGGATGCCGAAAGAACGATTTCGACAGCTGGTAATTTTTGTTCAAAATTACGTTCCAGGCTCAACGACTGTACAATTGATGAATTTTATTTTTTAAGACCACATTTAAAAAAAAATGTAATAGAACTACAGACTAAATAGTGATATTAACACTTTTTTGTGATTTAAATAAATAAGATGTCCCTTTACTTTTTTATGATTATTTATATATACTGTTATAATATATAAGTTACAAATATTTTTTTTTTCTTTATGATATTTTGCCTCCAATAAAACTGGCAGATAAAACAAAGAAGCACCTGTGTGTTTTCTTTCTTTTTCTAAAATTTCTACTACCGGTATTAAAACCGGAATATCGGTATTAAGATCTAAAAAGTACCGGCTACCGGTATTGAACTTTTGGTCCGATATTGCAAACCCTATTCACAACGAATAAGATTTGAAAAGAAATACACAGATGGAAAAGTCTTCATCTGGCGCTAGGTGGCATTGTTCACAAAAGCATTGGAGGAAACACATCTGCATCGCCACAATCATTTGAGCTCTCCTTCTCAGAAGAGGGGTATGGATTACTTTTTACCAAAACCAAACTGTAAGATATAGAACTTATTTATGGATTAGCAGAAAGAAATGCACGAGCAGCAGGATGATTATAACGCAAAAGATACCCACAAATTATATATATGTAGTGGTGGCCAAAATTGTGGACACTATTTGAAATTGTTATGTTTTTTAAGGTATCCGACTACGTTCAGAAACGTGACTTTAAAAAGGCACATAAATGGATAATTTTCATGATATTTAGTATCACTTAGATTAGAACACATGAATAAAATTGTTTTAAGGCATTTTAACAAAAAAAAGCTACTTACAAATAATATTTCGGCTAAAAATTAACTTAGAATAACCTTTTTTGCAAAATGTTCTCCTTTCGTGAAAAATACTTCTATTATAATAATGTTCTGCCTGTATATAGCTCAGACCTCTGTAATAAGGCGCAATTATAATTTTTGAAAAGTTTACATAATTTTCAGAGTTAAAATCATTTGAAATAATTATCGGCGTTTTTTTCATAAAATTTCTCCCCTCTGTTGTCGTAAAACACTGATAGAAACACTTATATGTTATATGTTTCCAATATTTTAGTTGAGCCTCTGAACAGAGGTATGAGCAATATACAAGCAAAATATTATAATAAACGCATTTTTCACAAAATGAAAATATTTTAAAAAAAAGGTTATTCTAAGTTAATTTTTAGCCGAAATATTGTAGTTGAATAATTTTTTTATTGTAATAATATTCTTAAAACAGTTTTATATACTTTTTCTAATCTAAGTGACGCTAAATATCATAAATATTATCTATTTATACGCTTTTGCAAAATCACGGTTCCGAACGAAGCAGTTTCAGGGGTGTTAAACTTCTCTAGAGGGCTGAAAATATAAACAATTTTCAGACAGGTATAATTCTTTTAAACTTAAATAAAATAATTCGAATCTTTCACACATTATTTATCAAGGAATTATGATTCAGTAAAGTATAAAATGTTTAAAATATAATCATAATTTAAAAAATTATAAGGAGATGAATATCCTATAATAAATATTAAGTATAATTTTTGCGTTGTGCACGTTATTTCCTAAAACAGTAGCATCTGATTTATAAAGCTTTATTTAATTATAAAATGTATCATACTCTTTAAACCCTACATCATTTAATATATCTTTTGTATTTCAAAATATTTAAAAAATATTAAAATTTTAAAAAAAATTTGAAAATGTAATTTTTTTAATTTTTAAAAAAATATAATTTATTATTCCACTATTATAACATTATTAAAGTGTATTAAGGATACATTTAGCTTCATAAATTGTTTCATAACTAGTAATTAAAGCTACTATTTTAGAAAATAGCGCGCGCAAGGTAAAGCTTGACAAATATATTTCTTATAGAAAATTTCTTATTTTCATATGCTTATATAATTTTTTAAATTTTGATGATTTTTAAACATTTTTTACTTTTCTGAAGCCCCATCCCGTTATAAATAATGTGTAAAAGATTCGAATTATTTAATTTAAATTTAAAATAATTATACCTGTTTGAAAATGGTTTATATTTTTATCCCTCTAGAGAATTTTATCACCCCTGAGACCTCTTAAGTTTGTATGATCATAGAAAATGTTACGTTGCACAAAATGCAAAGTAGTTTATATCATTTTAAAGAGAATTAATATTTAATGCAATAAAAAAAACTCAAATATTTGCGAAACAAAAATGTTATGCTGCAAAAACTATCGATATACATTGCTTACTCATGATAGCATTGAGTTATCAGAGCTTAGTTTGATAGTCTTTGTTTTTTATTACCGCTTCATATCGGTGTTTCATTAAGCTGGAAAATAGTTTTTAGCTCTTCCTTCATTATTACATCATGCTAATAAACAATTATTTCCCAAATTAGTTCATTTTTATTTAATGGGTACTTTTTGGACAAGAGCTTTCAAACGATGCCGCAAATTTTCGATATGATTGATGTCTGGACTGTGTGTGTTTCCTGGCGAGTAAAATAATGATATTTAGTTAAGAAACAAAATCTCAAATAAAAGAATTTGAAATCTAGAAAGAGATGTGTGACGAGAAAATATTATTGCCTATGTTAAAATTGTAAAACAGGTGGGTGGTTCAGTGACTAAATCTGAAGACTGAAAGTTTTATTAAATATGACAGGAGACACATTTAATAAAAAAAAAAGCAGAAAACTTCCAAAAAAGGTGCACCACATCTGTTAAAGGTAGAAGAGCAAACAAATTATGTCTCCAAGATAAAATAATGTCATCAGAAGTTTTTTGAATGATGCTGGTTTTTTTTGTCAGTTCAAAAACAATCAGAAGAAGATTCTCAGATGTTAAACTAGGAGAAAGAATTCCACCAAAAAAGCCTTATATCAATTTACAGCAGTGGTAAAAAAGACTGCAGTGGTGAAAGAAATATCTTAATTGACAAATGATTAGTGGTCACAAATTATATGGTGGGATGAAACTGTTATTCGGTTGTGATGGCTGAAAATATGTAAGACAGAATAGGAGAACTGCTACACCCAGGTTGCATTCATGCAACTGTGAAGTAATCATATAGTTTTACAATTTGTTCATATATACCAGAAAATGATATCTTCATATAACTGAATAGAGACTGAATGTCAGAAAATATATTTGCAGCATTCTAGAACCCAAACGTCTACCTTCTATCAGGGATCAATATACCAACAATGCTTCATTTATTTTTCAGCAAAATTCAGAGTCTTGTCACTCAATGAAGTAATTGAAAGAGTCTCTGGTATTGTTCTAAGATCATTGAATTGTTGCCTTGGCCAGGAAACAATCCTTACCTAAATCCTATCAAAATCTTGTGGCATCGTTTGAAAACTCTTGTCTGAATAAGGTACCCATGGAATAAGAAGAAATTAATTGAGGATATTATTGTTTTCTGTCATCATATAATAAGGAAGGAAGTGCTTAAAACAAGTTTCAGCTCAATGAAACATCAATATAAAAATGCAATAAAATATAAAGGCTATTCCTCTAAGTCAGTGCTTCTCAAACTTTCAATGTTCGCGACCCAATATTCAATCATAATTTCATCGCCCCCCCTTCTGTACAATAACGATGTATTAAACTCAATAATACCATACTTTGACGTTAAACGTACAATACGACTTTAATCTATTAAGTCCGCCCAACGACGTATATAAACGTCGCACTCAGCCAATGTATTAATTGCTCCAGACGTATATATACGTCCTTCCGATGTACTATTTTTTCTGTGATCTGCTATCGATAAAATTATCCCGAATGTTTTGAAAAGCAATAAAAAGACCTTGACAGTGTTTACGAAGGATTTACTTATTTCAGAGGATTTGATTTTATGTATTCCCTTTCTATCACCACATACGCTTACGTACGTGCTAAATGGTGGCATTGGGAAACGAATCGCGTAATTTTTAATCGTTATTTAAGGGATTAATCATAAACCGTACAAATTATCAAGATAAGTGTTAATATTGGCATATAATTTTATACATGACAAATATATGTGGTCACTGGTAATTATTAAACTTGTCCATAACTTAGTATTTTTTAAATTAATTATAAAATAGATTGTACAGTAGTGATACCTTTATAAGTGTATTATAGTGTAAATGATTATTTTATTTTTTATTACGTCAGAATGTATTTGTTTGTTTACTTTCAGTGATTTAATAATTATTTCAAATAATGTTTTGCTTTCGATTTTTCAATATGTTCGCGCCCCCCTTGTAGGGTTATCACGCCTCCCTAGGGGGAGCACCCCACAGTTTGAGAAACACTGCTCTAAGCACAGATAACTCACTGCTATCCTCATTATCCAATATATATCGATAGCTGTTGCAGCATAACCTTTTTTGAGTTAAACATATTTGAATTTTGTTTTTTGTATTGCATTCAGTATTAAATTTTCTTTAAAATGATATAAAAGACTGTACATTTTTGTGCAACGTTACATTTCTATAAGCATACAAACTTAAAATAATACCTAACAATTTTAAGAAGTTTCCACAATTTCAGCCACCAAGTGTATATATATGTACGTTAAAATTAATTGACATGACATTAAACTACGAGTTAAAATTTTATTTTAACTCGATCTATTAGCTTTTTTAAAAAACTCTTATTATGTAAGTATAGCATAGAATATTAATTATTATATAATTAACACAATTATTATTGATTACTATGGAATATATTTATTGTATTTTCTTCCTCAGTATGTGTATGGATAGAAAGAGTTTCTGAATCATGGCATTTTTAAAAAATGCAGGAAAAATTTAAAAAAATGTTAAATAAAAAAATAAATCATATGAGACACGTTATTTTAAACTTATTTATTAATAAATTTATGCTTTTTTTATTTCATGTTTTACTTCTTATACGTAAAGGTTATTTACTTTCATTTCTTAAGGAAAATTGAAAAGTAAGTTCAGAAACTGCATTGTTCAGTTCAGAACTTTTAATATTTTCAATAAAAAAAGTCATAAAACCATAAATTTCGCCCTTATTAAATTTGTACAGCCGAACACACACAGTAATTTATTATCGAAAGTTCTAAAAAAAACATATTTTGTGTCGTAGTTCCAACTCTATATAATATAGGACTTAAAATGCATCACTAGTAATATTGCTTGCTTTTCATGTTAAAAATTTCATTTTGCTAAAATTAATTTCAGTATTGAGACAGCTTAAAGTCTCGAGATAAATTGCTTCGAAACTTTTACGCAGTAGATGAAAAATGAAGTATATTTTTTCTATCAGGTAGTGTGTATGAGTTAAAAAATAGTGAAGAAAATCATGCGTTACATTTTTATTAAAAATGAAATTCACTGCGTGAAGTACTACATTACTTACATTATTTTTTTTACGCTAAGCTTAACTTTTTTTTGTTAGTCCCGAATTAGAATTTTTCTAATTAGTGCAATTACCTTGCACTAAGGTTAAATACTTGATGACTTTTGTTTTATTTTTTTTATTTGATAAAACTTAATTGTGAATGAGAGATTTTACTTTATTTATTTTTTTTATTATGTTATCAAACAATTGTACATAAAACTTATACATGTCTAACTTTTCACTTAAAATAATATTTTAATATCGCATAAGAAAAAAGTACATAATTTTTATTATTAATGAATTTTGCAAAATATTCTCTAAGAAATATATTTGATTAAACTTTTATAAGGACTAGGTATAAGTATATATTTATCATTAATTTAATTCGTTTTTAAATGCCCATGGAAAGCTGTTTTGAGTCAGTAAATATGTACCTCGCATTATTCAGCTACTCATTGGCTTTTTGGTGACGGACCTCGTAAATTTGAACCATGGTCAATTGACGAGGACTGAGCTGGCATCCTCCTCTCCTAACTACCACTCCAGTGGCAGGGCGTTTGAGCTCTCGACAGACTTAAAGTGCATCCCTCCCCTACACGACGGATCTTTAAAATTACTGGGCTTGAACTCTTGACATGCCAGCCACGATCCGATACCTATACCACTCGGATATCGTGACCATTTGCATTCCTGGGACGCACTCACTTTTCGGAATTGTTTTTCAGTGATATGGACATGTAAGTAAGGGCGTAAAAAATAAGTGGCAATATAGCTAGCTATATTAGTCCACATTATAGTCCTTCCTTCTGGGCCACACCCATTTTAGTGGCGAATGTAAACAAAAGTACTTAGTTTTTGCTTAAAAGTGTAACTTCTGATACAAACCAAAACATGTATCTTTTATAGTAAATTGAGCCTTTTTTTATTTCCTAGCCGATAAGAAGTCTCACTGTACACATTAAAGTCAATTTATCTCAAAATGTAAATTTTGATGTGCGATGTATCATTTCTGAGAGAGAAACTACTGTTCACAGGTATGTAAATTTTTTGTGATATTTTTATAACGATGTCTAATGTATACTAAAATCAACTTTTTGTAAAAAACTCAAAAATTTATTTTTTTAAAATTTTTATGACAAAAATGGGTCTAATTTCGCAATGATTGATAAATTTTTCATAAATTATTAAAAAGTTCAAAATAAGCTAAAAATCTGTTTCAGTATAATGAGAAATTTGTAATTTAATTGTATGTAAAATTTCAACCACGTACATGCTACAGATTTTGTGAAAAGGTACATCGAAAACAGTCAATTTAACATTGTCAGTATATATACAGAGAGATGTTTCCAACTCCCTTTAAGTAATAAGCTAAATGAATTGCTTTTTTATAAATCAATCTAAATTCCAAAAATATTTTGACATTGTATCATAAGAAAAAAATGGCCTTTTAAAGGTTTAAGAAGACTCATTTGCATCCGATATTAGCGGTGACTGTAGTAAAACATAAAAAAATTGCGCAATAATTTTACAGTCTTTTCTGATTAAAAATTTTAAAATTTGAAATGAGTTACATAAAAAATCCTAATTGCAAGACTTGTAATAAAAGTAGATAAAACTATATTCGATAAACAAGTAATTATATAAAAATGCAAGTATATTTTTTATTAAGTGAGTCTTAAGATATAAAGAGTGTTTTTTTTCCAGGTATAGAAGTTTAAGTTGGCATTACTTTCCAAGATGGTGACCGATTTAACAGCTGTCAAGTGATTTATTCTCAGTTTGGTTTGGCAATTCATCAAAACGATCATCAAGCAAGACGTAGATTCGTCGAATGGATCGAAAACGAGATTGCCGTTGTTCCCGATTTTCATTAGCGAATTTTGTTCAGCGATGAAGCGCACTTCTGGTTGAATGGCTACGTCAACAAACAAAACTGCCGCATTTGGAGTGAAACTAATCCACAAGTGTATGTCGAAACACAGTTACATCCACAAAAACTGACTGTTTGGTGCGCTTTATGGGCTGGTGGAATCATTGATCCGTACTTCTTCAAAAACGATGAAGGCCACAACGTTACAGTCAATGGTGATCGGTATAGACCCATGATAACTAACTTTTTCATTCCTGAATTGAACAATCATGATGTCCAGGAACTGTGGTTCCAACAAGACGGTGCAACATGTCACACAGCTCGTGCAAAAAATCGATTTCTTGAAAGACACGTTTGGTGACCGTCTAATTTCACGTTTTGGACCTGTGAATTGGCCTCCAAGATCTTGTGATTTAATACCGCTAGACTATTTTCTGTGAGGCTATGTAAAGTCAATGGTCTGTGCGGATAAGCCACAAATGCCTGACCATTTCGAAGACAACATTCGCGGTGTTATTGCCGATATACGGCCACAAATGTTGGGAAAAGTCATCGAAAATTGGACGTCCAGATTGGACTACATCCGAGCCAGCCGTGGCAGTCCTATGCCAGAAATCATATTTAAAATGTAATGCCACAAGATTATCTTTCGAATAAAAAAATTCATGTCAATCGAATAATACATCGTTGTTTCATTGCAATTTAAAGTTCTATACCTCTAAAAAAAACACCCTTTATAAATGTTTACACGTGTTCTATTTTCTATGATAATTTTTTGAATTTGTATACACCGTCTCATGTGAAATTAATCTGTGTTGTGCTTAAATTTATGTCAATAAAACAATTAAACGTTTTAGAGTTACATATATTCGCATTTTCTTTAGCTGTTTTTATGTAGGATTAAAATGCTGTAACTTTGTCAGAAAACATAGCTAACAGCTTAATTTTGCCAGACAACTAAATTTATGTAATTTCTTTACAGCACATTAAACTTAACGTGTTACAACCAGCCCTTACGCGTAATGGAATTATGTACGTTTTGTAAAAGAAATTTGAACCATAATACACATTCAATGCCTGTAAACAATACTCTTTTTTGTAGAATTATTGAAGCACAAAAAAACCCATCTCATTACGATAAAAGAAATATTAATTTAAAAAATTAAAAAACAATTTGCAAGTGTGGGAACTGTATACAAAAAGGAAAATTTACATAATATTTTTTTGAAAAAGTATAGCATTTTATTGAACAAATTTATATGTGTGCTGTTTTACACATAATCATCATGTTTTATATATAATTTTAGATACAATCAAAAGTAAATGTACCATACATATAAACTTTTAAAATCCTTCTTAAATAAAATGCTTTAATACCTCTTTAAATAATTTTCCCTTTGGAACACATTTTTTTCTTCATTATTTTATTCTTTCTTTTAAATTGCTTATAACATTTTACAATTGTACTCTAAGATTTAAATAATATTTTTAAAGAAATCCTAATAGTGTTTAGATCAGTTAAATTCTTATATGTAGCAATATTAAATAAAGAAAGATATTTTCACTAAAATGTGAATTAAACATACCCAGTGAAAAGCAAAAGGGTGCAGAACTTACAATTCTGTATTGAGTTATAAAAATGCTATTTATCACATTTATAAAACCAAAACATGAAATTTATGGAGTATATATCAGTTTCATTTTAAAATGCTAAACCTGGATTAAAGTTGGGATTTTGAACTAAACACTAACTTTAGAAAGTCTTTTTTTTTCTCTATGTGAGACAATTATCTTTTCAAAACTCTAATATTCATGTTACTAACTGTTCTTGACCTTTCTGAAATTGTTTAATTCATTTCAAATAAATACATATATATATATATATATATATATATATATATATTCCACACAAATAAAAACCAATAACTCTAAATTTTAAAATCAATGAGTTATATAATTACTAAATCTAGTTTATATTTAAAAGTAAATTAAAAATTGAGATTATTTCCGATGCAGGACATTATTATCAATCAATTTAAGGTATCCGATTACTTGCGACAACTTTTTTTGTGTGGAAAAATGGAGATATGGAATTTTTTTTTGAATTTTTAGATTTATTTAGTATATTTTAAGGAAAATCCTAAGACTGAAAACAGAAAAAAAATTACTATTATATTAAAATGGAGAAAAATTGGTAAAAATGTACAAAAAATTACATAAACGCGGCCCGCTCTGTAAAAAAAAAAGGCAATGGACAAAATCCCAAGTTTTCAATTTTTATGTGTTACTTCGTTATTCATGTTTGAAATGACCTTCAGCATAAGAGATATTTTAATTTTTAAAAAAACTAGAGAACTTTATCTTAGTGACTATATGAAATTGATTATATTCACATAAAGAACTGGAAATTTGAAATAAAACCATGTTTGATAAATCTGAAGATAAAAACACTTCTACTGTTATGCTGAATCTACACAAAAAATTCAGCAAATTAGTTTCAAAACTTTTTAGGCAATCACTGCCTCGTTTGAGTTTTTCGAAAAGAAAAACACATTTCGAGTAAAACGCATTTTAAGGTTTCACACTCCGTGTAAAGGTATGGCGTCAGCTTTTACAAAACACTTGTAGTTTTTGTTCTAGTGAATGGAAAATAAAAAAAAAACTTGGTATTTTTATTAAGCTAATGAGATGGCCTATAAAATAAATTCCTAAGAAATATTGTCGATTTCTGAAAAAATCATGATTTTAGGGTAGTCGGATATCTTAAGTAATTAAAATGCATAAATATTCCACCCAAACAGCACAGCCATGTCGAGAAAGTAATCCTTTGCTTAAACCCAACGCTGGTAACTAATTGTAACTATTCTTTGTTTAAATGACTTAGCCTTTCTCTTTTCTAATCCCAGATGTAAGATCTTCCTAATCCTATTGTTCTTTCTTCTTGATTTTTCGATTCAGTCCAATGAATAAGTCACTAGAGTTAAATAATTTGTACCGCTTATTTAGAAGTTAGATGAACTGGAACCACCGATGGTGTAATTTAGATCAGTGTTTCTCAAACTGTGGGGCGCGCCTCTCTAGGGGCGGGATAACCCTACAAGGGGGGCGCGAGCGTATTGGAAAGTCGAAAATAAAGGATTTAAAAAAATTATCAATTTACTAGAAGGAAACCAAGCAAAATGTATTCTGACATAGTAAAAAATACACATTTACTCTGATATAGTATACTTATAAATGTATCAGAACGAAACAAAATATTTGATACTAAGTATCAATACTAAGTTAAGGACAAGTTTAATAGCTACTAGTGATTTTTTCAATGGGCTTATCATACACGAAATTTAATACTTATCGTGATGCTTTGTACTTTTTTTAAAATTAGGGTCATATTGTAGCTTTAGCATCTCTCAAAGTATTATACATTATTAATACATTCCACATATTGTTATTGTATGGGGAAGGGGGGCGCGATGAAAATTCTGATTGAACATTGGGTCGCGAATATAGAGAGTTTGAGAAGCACTGATTTAGATGGAACAATTTATGAGCTCAAAATATCGTTTGATTTTACTTAAGAAAAGTCTTAAGCGTTTTTTACAGCATAGTAATTACTATGATTATATTTTACTGGGTGTACTTAAAAAAATTTTTAATAATTTATTCAGAGCAATTATTAAGAGAGAGCATGTTGCTTTGCTTTTTAAAATTGAATCTGAACAAATGGAGAAGATATATTTTCATCAGCTGATACATATATATATGATTTTTTACTTATTCTCAGTAGATACTGTTACAAATATAGAAGACAATTTGTGAAAGTGACAATATCAACGAAATCTCTTTAAGATAAATTTTGTGGCTCTTTTTACATATCTATCTATATCACAATCTCTCTCTCTCTCTCTCTCTCTATATATATATATATATATATATATATATATATATATATATATATATATATATATATATATATATATATATATATATATATATATATATATATATAAAGGGTGTTTTTTAGAGGTATAGAACATTAAATTGCAATAAAACTGCGATGTATTATTCGATTAACATAAGTTTTTTTTTATTCAAAAGATAATCTTGTGGCATTATATTTTAAATATGATTTCTGGCATAGGACTGCCACGGCTGGCTCGGATGTAGTCCCATCTGGACGTCCAATTTTCGATGACTTTTTCCAACATTTGTGGCCGTATATCGACAATAACAAGGCGAATGTTATCTTCCAAATGGTCAAGCGTTTGTGGCTTATCCGCATAGACCAATGACTTTACATAGCCCCATAGAAAATAGTCTAGCGATGTTAAATCACAAGATCTTGGAGGCCAATTCACAGGTCCAAAACGTGAAATTAGGCGGTCACCAAACGTGTTTTCAAGCTGTGTGACATGTTGCGCCGTCTTGTTGGAACCACAGCTCCTGGACATCATGATTGTTCAATTCAGGAATGAAAAAATTAGTAATCATGGCTCTATACCGATCACCATTGACTGTAACGTTGTGGCCTTCATCCGTTTTGAAGAAGTACGGACCAATGATTCCAACAGCCCATAAAGCGTACCAAACAGTCAGTTTTTCTGGATGTAACTGTGTTTCGACATACACTTGTGGATTAGCTTCACTCCAAATGCGGCAGTTTTGTTTGTTGACGTAGTCATTCATCCAGAAGTGCGCTTCATCGCTAAACAAAATTCGCTTATGGAAATCGGGAACAACCGCAATCTCGTTTTGGGCACATTCGACGACAATTTGAAAACGTTGTTCAGGCGTGAGTCTATTCATGATGAATTGCCAAACCAAACTGAGAATTAATCACTTGACAGCTGTTAAATCGGTCGCCATCTTGGAAAGTAATGCCAACTTAAACTTCTATACCTGGAAAAAAAACACTCTTTACAATTATAATTACAATATGTATTAATTATTACTGATAATATTTTTTAATCTTAGTATTATTTTGAATTAATTATACAATTATTCAATAGATGACACCTCATATTAAATAAATTAATAATATTATATATTTTTTAGATATTCTTGCAATCCGTTATTTTTTCTATAAAATTTTATATCAATATTTATGGATTTTTAAATGTACGCTAACTTTACTATTATGCGATACTGCTTTTACTCTTGTTGTATTTGGTGGGAAACATTGCATGTTGCTATTCTATTGAAGTAAGTCCTATCTACTTTATTGAATTTACTTTAAATACATACTACTAAATATTAGCAGGTTATAATTTTATTCTTATAATTTAATGGTATATTGCATTATATTTGTAATATTTAAAGTTCTCATAATTTTTTTCTTTCATTTCCGTTTGGCTCTGTTTATAGGCAAAGTACAGGTGAAGGTTGACTAGCCCTGAAACTGGTTTAAACCTACAATCTTGGTTCCTAATGCTAGAAGTTTGTTATTGTACCACTGTGGCTAATAATTACTATCTTGACTAGTTATGCTTTGGCTTTATAGCTATTTGCATATATTTATGGATTAAATATATACACTGGTGTGCAAAACTTAAGCAACGATGTAAAAATTAAGCAGAGAGATAACCATGGAATTCTAGAAAAGTAGGTCTGGAGATCAGTACAGTGAACACGTAATTCAGTAGAAAAGTCATGTGTATGCAAATATCAGGAACGAAACGTCAGAAGCGACGTGAGCGTACGCAAAACGCGTGATGTCATCGCGTGCTGTTCAACAGTTAAATAAAATGAAGGACGCAGACGCAATTCAACATATTCGCTGCAAATGCCAGTGAGTCAGTTCGTGAAATATGACTAGAAGAAATCACCTGGACAACTTCACACGTGGAAGGATGATCGGAAAGCTGGAGGAGGGGCGTACTGTCACCAGTGTAGCTGCAGAGTTCGGAATCAACAAAAGTGTCGTTTCACGTGCTTGGAAAGCGTTCCAAACCACAGGTACAGCTGTTAGAAATGTTGGTGGTGGCCGCCCGAGGAGGACAACTGCAGGGGATGACCGATATATCATCCTGCAGGCGAAAAGAGGCCGGCGACAGTCAGCAAGCGTCATTGCTCAGCAACTCTCTACAGCAACGGGGCGACAAGTGTTGCGGTTTACTGTGGTCAGACGCCTTCACAAAGGGGGCCTATTTGCCCGCTGTCCTGAACGCTGCCTCCCGTTGAAAGTTGACCACCGACGCCACGTTTACAGTGGTGCAGAGAGCACAAAAACTGGACAACTGTCAGCGGAGTCGTGTCTTCTTTACGGATGAGAGTCGGTTCAGTACCAGAAGCGATTCTCAATGCGTTTTGATTTGGAGAGAGATCGGGACACGCGGGTTTATACCAGTAACATCAAGGAAACACACCATTACGGTGGTTCTGGAGTTCTTGTCTGGGGAGGCATTATGCTGAACGGGCGAACTGAGCTCCAAATTTTTGATAGAGGGTCTGTAATTGGGGATCGCTATTATGAGGAGGTACTTCTTCCCCATGTGCGCCTGTTTCGAGGTGCCATTGCCCAGACTTCATTTTTATGGATGACAATGCGCGGCCACATCGGACTCTTGCTGTTGAGGAGCTGCTGGAAAGTGAATATATCACTAAAATGGATTGGCCAGCGTACTCCCCAGATTTAAATCCCATCGAACACGTGTGAGGTGTTTTGGGGTGACGTATTACAGCACCCTTACATCATCCGGAGAACACCCAACAACTCAAACAGATGCTGATTGAGGAATGGGCACTCCTACCGCAAGAAATGTTGCACCAGCTGGTTCTGAGTATGCGGAGACGGTGAGAAGCAACCATTGCAGTGAGGGGAGGGCATATACCATATTAAGAAACATTTGCTTGTTGTTCTTCCTGTTGGATAGACCATCATGAGTCATGATACTATGCGTTCGATAAAGCTTGTTTTTGTTTGATTCCATATCGTATGCATTGTATTCCTTTTTTAGCGCCGATGCTTTCTCGTCATCCTTTACGTACATAATACTCTTCCTCATTTCTGAATTTCATGTCTCTCAGATGATTTTTCGTGAAGTTACGGCAATAAACCCACCTGTTGCTTAAGTTTTGCAAACAAGTATATATATATATATATATATATATATATATATATATATATATATATATATATATATATAGGGTGTCCAGCCTTAATTTGAATCACCAGCTAATTCCCGAACCCTTCGTTTTAGATGTGCACTTCCACTTCCAATTTGAAAAAAAAGTTTTAAAAAAGGTAGAAAATGTATTTGCGTACTTTTCGCGCCAAAAAGATCATTTACAAAAAAATTACAAAACTTAAATTTTTATACGGTCCCCAGGACCTATCACTCGTATTTAGGAAAAGATGCAGTACACAAAAACAAAGTAAACACAAAAACTTTCATTTTATTAGGTAGAAACTGATCGAGCTATACCTACATAAAGTTAAAGCATCTGAATTGTTCAGAAAAGGGGGTCGTATATATAAATCGAGTTTAGAGAACTGTAATTCACTATCTACAGAAAAAGCAAAAGAAAAACACCATAGTAGAATTAAAACATCGTAGTAAACATCATATACTGACAATTTGTATTGCTGTATGGCAAACAATAAAAGTTAAATTTAAGAAATGCAACTTGTACCAAAAAGCTTAAAATAGCTTGTTTTAACAAATAGCAGTGAAAGAATACAGGATTTGTCGCTCAAATTATAGCATAATTTGGAATGATGCGCCAATCATGAATCAGGGACTTTATTATATCAGAATGACCAAATTAACTTAAATAATGTTCAAAATGACTGCCTTCCACAGAAATGAAGTACCAAACCTTATATAAAATGTATGGTTGTGTCTTGGTCTTGTTAATTATTAGTGTATTTTGTGTTTATGATAACACCATCGGATAATATATACACACACATTTATTAATCTCGGGAACGGCAAGACCCTCTGGGGTTCATAGTCTCGGAGTAACTCTCGCAACTGAACCCCGGTAGGGTTGCCAGGTACAAAATAAAATATTTACAAAGAAATGCTACAGAGCCACTCGCCATAGTATCCCCTTCCCAGTGTCCAAAACTGGTACAGGAGGTCTTACAAGGATCATATTGACACGTATATTTGTGGAAAATGCACTCGGCGACCAGATCGGGTGGTTTTGGTAGCAGGGACCTCTTGTGTATTAGGGATAACAGATGGTTGGTTAGACTCTATTGTGTCAGACAACATGAACGTTGGTTAAATTCTGTCGATAGAAACACAAATATTTTAGCCTTGTCGCTGCAGAGTTATGAGTTTTTCAGAACGTTTAACTACAGCGAAAGGTTTATCGTAGGGGGGTTCTAAGGGTTTTCTGATAGCATCATGTCTTAAAAATACGTGAGAATATTGGGAGAGTTCTGGGTGTACAAAAACAGTTTTACGTCCATGTGAAGATGTAGGAACGGGTTTGAGATTATACATGGTTTGTTTTAGTTGTTGCACAAACTCAGAAACGTTGTTCGTACCTGTATCTTGGAAAAAATCACTGAGTAGACAAATAGTTGTTCCGTATACCAGTTCAGCAGCAGTAGCATTAATGTCCTCTTTAATGATAGAGCGTAAGCCAAAGAGAACAAAAGAAATGATTTGTGTTCAACGTGGAATGGCGTGAGCCATGAGAGCGGTTTTGGGAGCCCGGTGTGTACGCTCCACGAGCCCATTGGATGAAGGGTGGTACGACGTGGTTCTTAACCTGCTAATTTCTAAGCACGCACATAATTCCTTACTGAGGTGGGTCTCAAATTGACGGCCCTGGTCTGTTGTAATCAGACCAGGAACTCCAAATCGTGAAATCCACACACGGATTACTGTTGCTGCCACTGTCTCTGCTGTCATATCGGACATAGGATATGCCTCTGTATAACGAGAAAAACGATCAGTGGCCGTAAGGCAATAAGAAAAGTCTTGGGATGGAGGAAGGGATCCAATAATATCCAAAAGGAGGTGGAGAGATCGAGCATCCAGAACCTTAAAATGACCAAGTTCAATATTTGTATACCGGTGAATTTTAACTCTCCGACAGGGAATGCAGCTACGAGTCCAGCTGTGGATATCTTTGTTCATGGAAGTCCATACGAACCTTTTAGAGATAAGCTTTTCAGTAACACGGATTCTAGGATGCGAAAGGTTGTGCACTGCAAGAAAGACGTTTCGTCGGATAGCATGAGGCACTTAAGGGCGTACTGTACCCGTAGAAATATCACAATATATTTCGGTAGTTGATCCCGGCATTTGTAACTGTTTTAGCTGAAGAGTATGGTTCTTGGCAGAAAGTAGTGCTTTTAATTCATCATCACCATGTTGTATTTGTGCAAATTACTCATCATCTATGGTACTGGGTGTTACAATTGCTGATATCCAAGAAAATACGTCCGCTGGCACATTATCGATGTCATGGATGTATCTAATATCGGTGATGAATTGCGAAATGAAATCTAAGTGGGCAGTTGGCGTGGGCTAGCCTTATCTAGTTTTTGATTAAAGGCGAATGTTAAAAGTTTGTGGTCGGTGTATAATATTAGTATGTGGCCCTCGATCATATGTCGGAAATACTTGATAGCGGAATAAGGTGCCAGAAGTTCACGGTCAAAAGCACTGTATTTAGTTTGAGCTGGTGTTAATTGTTTAGAGAAAAATCCTAAAGGTTTGGAACCATTGCTGGTGATCTCATTTAAGGAGGCCACAAAACTAAAGTCACTAGCATCAATCATCAATGCGAGATCAGCATCCTGTGAATGATGAGCTAAAAGTGTAACGTTAACTAGTTGATTTTTACATTGATTAAATGCATTGATAGCTTCCGCGTTCCATTGTATTTACCGCTTATCATTTTTCTTTGAGTTTTTGAGAAATTCATGTAAATGAGCTTGTATGTGTGCTGCCTTAGGTAAGAATTTTCGATAAAAGTTCAAAATACCCAAACCTTTTCTGAGGTCGCGAACTGTGGTAGGTTGTTTATAATTAGCGATAAGTGCTACTTTTTCAGGAAGGGGTAAGATACCATCTTTATTTACAAGGTAACCTACAAAGCGGACTTCGAAGCATCCGAACATGCATTTACTGGCGTTGATGGTCAAACCAAAATCATCAATCCTTTGTAAAACTTCTCTCACACGTTTCTTATCAGAGTTGGCGTT
This sequence comes from Trichonephila clavipes, assembly GCA_019973935.1. Classification (NCBI taxonomy): domain Eukaryota; kingdom Metazoa; phylum Arthropoda; class Arachnida; order Araneae; family Nephilidae; genus Trichonephila; species Trichonephila clavipes. The sequence goes on from BMAU01020187.1 coordinate 1,093,633, forward strand.
TGTCGAGGCAATTAATATGTCGTCCACGTAGACGAAACAATAGCCTAATCCCCTTAACAGCTCGTGGATGAATCGCATCCACGTTTGAGCAGCGTTACACAATCCGAATTGCATAAATACAAATTCGAAAGTTCCGAAGTTTGTAACTAGTGCCGTTTTACGCCTGTCGGCAGGATGGATAGGAATATGATGGTAAGCTCTTTGAATTTCCAGCTTTGTGAAAATTGTTTTACTTTTGATATTTTCGTTAAAACTTGTTAAATTTGGAATGGAGTATCAGTCGGGTCTAGTTTGTTTGTTTAGAGCACGATTCGTGGGCCTCGTTCTGATTGATTGATTGAATATTAACGTCGCACTGTTCAGCTACACGAGGGCTTTTGGCGACGGACCACGTAATTTTGAACCATGGTCAAGTGACGTGGACGACACCTGAGCTGGCACCCCCCTCTCCTAACTACCACACCACACCAACGGGAGGACGTTTCAGCTCTCGACAGATTTAACGTGCATCGCTGCCCTACACGGCGGGTCTTTAGTGGTACTGGGCTCGATCCTGTGACAAAGCAAACCACAGTCCGATACCTATACCACTCGGCTACCGCGGCCACGATATACGGCCACAAATGTTGGAAAAAGTCATTGAAAATTGGACGTCCAGATTGGACTACATCCGAGCCAGCCGTGGCAGTCCTATGCCAGAAGTCATATTTAAAATGTAATGCCACAAAATTATCTTTAGAATAAAAAAAATCATGTCAATCGAATAATACATCGTTGGTAATTAGATACAGGTCTAACTAATAAAATTTTGTTAAGAAAAAATATTTAATTTCAATCGTATTATCACCTTTCAAACGTATTGGCACAATGTTAATCTGTATCATCACTTCTAAACGTGTATTGCTTTATAAAAATAATAAATAATATTTAGCAGTTAGAACATAAATTATTATTTTTCACATGTGTGTTTGTGTGTGCACGACGTTTTTTTTTTTTATTATTATTATTTCCATTTTAAGAAAAATTCGCACCCACCCTATCCTTCTTCACATAAAGATAACTTTTTTTTTGTTTTATTTCTATTAATGACAAGCCTATTCGCGATTTTAAGGTTGCACCTTAATCTTTTAGTCGCTAAATTTTGAATTAGTCGCCAAACCGGAAAATGGTATATGCAATTAGTCGCCAAATCTGGAAAAGTATAATGAATTAGTCAGCAAATCTCGAAATCCTTAAAATTCTTATTTTTCAGGATCCTGATCAGGACAATGAAAGAAAAAAATTAGGAAATTATTGTATTGTCATCTGTTCTTGACAAGTGCACAAAATTTCGAATTCTTCTGACCTTTTAATTGGGTAAAATTCGAGTTCAAAGATTCCATTACATACAAGTGAAACATATAAAAGCGTGATAAAAACGGAGAGAGATGTTTGTAAGTTCCAATTCAACTACATAACGATAAAAAAGTCACACTACCTGTTACAAATGCTTCTGTACAGAAACTATTCATATTTAGGAAACCAGCATTTGATTGTAAATATTTATAATTTTCGGTAAGTTTTTTTTCCTTCAAATTATCACATAGTTCATGAAATTTATATGCATCCTAAAATCAAAATGTCTCGAAAAGCTTCCCAAATTATTAGAAAGAGAGAATATTTCTAGTCCTATATATATATATATATATATATATATATATATATATATATATATATATATATATATATATATATATATATATATATATATATATATATATATACATACACACAATGGGTGATTATGTAACCATAGTTACTGAAGTATGTAAAAGCTATTGCGATAGTTGGGAATTAATTTTTACAAAATTTGAATGTATTGGCCCGAAAAAAGTCAAATATTTGACGAATAATTTTAAACCATATTTCAGCTACCAAGTAATTTTTTTTATAAATCGGGAACTTTTTAAAAGGCTCTAGGTATTAGCATGATGTATTAGGTTTGATTTTGTAACCGGTGAATGTGCATTCATATTGAAAAGGTAACCATAGTTTCAAAAAAAATTAATAGCTCCTTGAGAAGGTCACGAATTCATTATTTCACTTGTACTATTTTCCACATGGATAGATGACTTTCTTCATAAATATATATTGGATAGTTGGGATAGAACGTAGTAATAAAAATATTTAAATTGCATATATAAGCAATTTGTTTCTATCAGAATTCTATAATTTCTTCAAACTTACAATAAAAGATTATATTTAAAATCGAAATGAATACTTTGATATTCATTAACACAAATTAGAAATTAGTATTGTAAGAAAAATTATGTAAAGATAAATATGAAATTTTCTTTAACACATCAAGATATTAAAATATGTTTTTACGATATAATGATGTGGAATTGGATTTGTTTTTTGTGATTAAGAAGTCTCAGGGGAGTTAAGTTTCTCTAGATGGCTTAAAATATAAACAATTTTCCAAACAGGTATAATTCTTTTAAATTTAAATTAAATGATTCGAATCTTTTACACCTTATTTATAAAGGAATGGGGCTTCAGAAAAGTGTAAATTGATTGAAATATAATTATAATTTTAAAAAATATATGGAAACGAAAATAATAAACATTTCTATAAGAAATATTAATTAAGTTTTACTTTGCGCATGATATTTTATAAAATAGTAGCTTTAATTAATAGCTATAAGTTGATTTACAACGTTAAATGTATTCTCTTATTACACTGCAGTATTTTTATATAAGAAGAATACAGTTGAACCTGTTTTTATGTGTTTGACAGGAACCACATAAAAATAACCACACAAAAAATATTCGAAAATTTCATTAATTCTTACATATAACGAGCAAATTCGTCGAAATACTGCATAATTTTTATGCGGTTGCCCAAAAATAAAGTCGCATAAAAAAGTACCGCACAAAAAGAGGTTCTACTGTAATAAATTTTATTTATTTAAAAATAAAAATTTACATTTTCAAATCTTTAAAAAGAAATCTGTTTTTCAAATATTTTAAAGAGATGTATTATTCTTAAATGATGAAGGGTTTAAAGATTATGATATATTTTATAATTCTATAAAGTTTTATACATCAAAGGGGCTACTATTTTAGAAAATAGCGTGCTCAACGTAAAAATTACTTAATATTTATTACAGAATTATTTCTTGTTTTCAAATGCTTCTAACAAGTAAAATTATATTTATATTTTAAAAATTTTGTACTTTTTTGAAGCCATAATCCTTTGTAAATAATGTGTAAGAGAGAATTTCGAATTATTTAATTTAAATTTAAAAGAATTATATATATATAACTGTTTGAAAATTCTTAATATTTTCTCACCCCTCGAGACAAAATTAACACCCCTGAGACCTTTTAATGCCACACTATACAGTAACTCATTGGCGAAAAGCTACGGGCATCGTAATCTAGGACTTCGATGAAAAATATAGATATTTGAGCTTCATCCCCTCTCCCCTCAAATTTCGGCAATTTGGAAGCGAGGGGACTTTGTGTGTGCTTGAGTGACTTAATGTAAATTAACCCCCTTACATGGCTATTTTCAGAGCACCAGGACACAAACGCATGAGTCGCTGACTACAAGTTTATGATTTGATCACTCGACGTCCTTGTAAAGGTTTTTATGATTTATCTTTCAAAAAAGGACCTCGGCATGGAATATTTTGATAATGTTTATAATAATGCTGCCTCCAAATTTGAATATTTTAATTTTAATGTCCAAGTCATTTAAATTTTTCAAGCTCAGTTTATTGCGTATAATACTATTAATGTTTCACGTTAATCTTCTGTTGAGGGTTTTTAAATTCAAAATGTTCCTAAGCCTTCCAGGACTAGGCGTAATATGTTGTTTATAGTTTACCAGTCTAACGGGATGTATATAAATATAACTTTATCGCATGAAAACTAAAAATTCAGCATTTTTAAATTTGGCCTGATGCAATCTAGATCATCTGAATATATGGTCCGACCAAAAGTTTCTTCACCGGAAATCATATGTTTTTAATAGCTTCCAGTTGGCCATCGGTATAATTAGACGGAAATTCCTGGAGAGAAAAGGTTGATTTCTGTGATTTTCCTGTAAACCGTGCCTGTTTATGTTTTTATTTGCGTGCTGTTAGATTTTTTTATGCTCAAAATTTTTTTTCTACTTAACCCAATAAAAGGAACATTTAAAAGTATCAAGCCTCCACAATCTGTACTTTGTATCCCTTATCAATATATGCATACACACACACACACACAAATATATATATATATATATGCATGTAATTAAATCTTAATAATTGTATTAGTTATTGCATAGCGTGTGAACATAAATATCCTATTAATTTTATTTACAGTTAGTTACATTTCTAATGGTTTTAAGTTAAATTACAAAATATAATAATACTTGCATTAGCTTTCTTTTTTCCCCCATATATAATGTTATTCTTTACTCTCATTAATTTTAACCATACAGTTTCTCAATTTCCTCACAAGATGGCGAACATGTTTAATAAAATTAAACATATTTTATTTTAAATAATTGGAGATCCACTTGATTCCAATAAATATTCTCTCAGTATTTTTAGTTCTTAGATATATACGAGCATATATAGACTTACTCTTATCTTATTTTACTTATTTTTTACTTTTTTGTGGTTCTCTGATACTTCCTTTTATATTGGCTTGAAATATTAAGTTGTTGTTGTTGAGGTGTTGACGTGGTGAGTTTTATTATCGTAGCAGTATTTTATACGAATTTTTTTAACTCTATATTAGTAAATAGTTTATTAAATGTTTCGATTATATTATATTAAATCAGCATTAGTGTACATTATTTTGTTACAATTACGTATTTATAATATGTCCTCCTTTCCTATTAACACAAATGTGTAAGCAAAGTACAGATGCAGGTTAACTCACTTAAAAACATCGTTTAAACCTGCGTTATTGGTTTCTAAGGCCAAGAGTTTTCCGTTGTACTACTGCAGGTAATATTTCTTACTGTTTTGACTAGTGATACTTAGGTTTATAACTATATATATATATATATATGTGTGTGTGTGTGTCATAGTTAGCATTAGAGCTTTTTCAATGTACTGTACATTTTTGTCGTGGTTTTTAAGGCTATCTTCGGCTAATGTTAAAGAATAGGGACCGAATTCGGAATATTTTTTCATATATAAAAGTACTCAAACATTAATATTATATTCCGGCTACACTATCATGCAGATAATTACTTATTTTATCATACAACTAATTTTTATCCGAGTTCACACTTTTCTTTTATAAAATGTGTTTTGCATTTTTTTTTTCATATACCTTCCTGCTAAATGAGCTGTCCCTTGACATGTTAAAAGTTAAAACTAATTATTTATGAAATCTTTTAAATTTTTAAAAACACCATATTATAAACAAATGCATGAGTTACAATGTCACAAATTTTTATAAAAATTGAAGCATTTTTTTTTTTGATCGAAAATGAGCTCCGCGTGAAGTTCAGGCTCTCGTACATATTGCGAAAAGAGCCTTAAGGGAGTAATCGGTCTCTATGAGAATTATATAACTGTCTTTAAATTTTTATCATAGACGTATGTTAGATTCCTACGCTTCACACGCACAGATAGATTGAAGTCCTTTGAAATATCATTACCTGAATAATGAACCCCATGGACTGATTGCAACTTTCTTTCTCTTTCCCTTCCTCACGCAACCTAGTGCTTATAAATTCTACAATATCAAATCATCACGAATCGGGAAATCTTCCACATCCGTGCGCTCTACGATGTGGAATACACCCCATATCCGGCAGGCAGGAGGCGGAAGCTGATTTCAAACGAAGTTTATTCTCTTCCGGCGAGAGCTTAAGTGGATTCGTCAACCCCCATTTCGATATCCGTCTATATTTGGAATTTAAATGGTTGGTGAGAAGTGGATCTGCGAAGCTAGATAACGGGGACTTCTGCCAATCGAAGTCATAATAATATTGAATGAAAAGCTCTCATTATTATCATTTGATAAATATCGTTATTCGTTTTGGCTTCCTTCAGTATTATAGCAATGGTTGAGAAAGGCTGATATTAGAGAGGGAATATTAATCCCCATGGCAATCTTCAAAAGGTGAAATTCAGAGAATATTTTAATTCTAAAAGATATAATTATATGAAAGTTTGCATCGTTTGACCTGATCGTTATCATCTCTTGTATTAAGGAAATGTTTGACCTTCACAATGTCGAATTTTGGTTAAAATAGCGATTTGATTTTTTATACTTATAATTTTCCTTATAATTCATAGAATAATTATGCTAAGGAACTTTGACATTTTGCTTAATAATTACTGAATTATTTTTTTTTAAATTTTACTCAAATAAAGGCGTTCAAAATGCACCTTTCTTAGTTTGTAAATTTTCCCTTATCATTGTTACGTAAAATGCTCCTTGAGTTTCTAATTACGTCATATATCTTTGAAATTTTCACAACTTATGGAAAATGATATAATTCACGAATTTGTGCATTTATTTCCTGAAACATTTAACGCATCATATTCTGTTGTTTTGATTACCTTGGACGTGTGGTAATCGGTGGAATATTTCATATAATATAGACAGAATATCTTTTTCCCATTAAATTTTCTTCTGGACTTAAAAAATCCATGAATATATATATTTTGCTATAGTTCATCTATGTATAAAACAAAAATCAAGTACATATCTTAAAACCAAATGAACAAGTATCAATTATCAAAAACAATTTAAAAAATATATATTTTTAAAAAAAATCAGTTTATAAAAGTTTTTTAATATATATATATTTAAATTATGAATATAATAATCATTTAATATAATATATTGATTCCATTTTCAACTCATTAAGCTATCAATTTAAGAATTAAGTTTTAAAAAAGCCCACGGTCTCCTTAATAATGTAATCCAGTGCTTCTGAAACTTTTCTGATTTGCGACCCAATATTCAATCATAATTTTCATCGTGGTCCTCCCCCCTCCATACAAAAACAAAATGTATTGGATTCAATAATATTATACATTTCAATTATATATACTTAAAAGCTACAATACGACTTTAACATCTTAAGTTTCACTGGTGTAGATAAACGTCTCGTTTAGCGAAAATGTTAATTGCCCTGGCGCATATATACGTCTTTCCAAAGTACGTTTTTTTCTGTGGTCTATAATATCCATAGAGCCAAAGGCTTTGGAATACAATAAAATGAACCTGCCGGTGTTCGCGAAGGATTTACTTATTCCGGAGTATTTGCTTATTGTTTCTCCCCCCTCCTTCGCAATACATTATGTATGCGCGCTTACGTGGTAATTGGTGTCATTGGGGAGCAATTCTAGTTACGTATAATTGGAAGTTAAGGGAAGAAATTATCATGATAAGTGTTAATTTTTGTATAAAAAGTTTATAAATGGCACGCCCAGGGAGTCACGGGTAATTATTAAACTTGTTCTTAATTTAGAATTGTTAAATTAATCAACAATGATACCAAGAGCCCCTGAGAAACAAGCTTATTTCTAGGGTGTCCGCGAAGGTATTTCATTTAGTTTTTTTTCAGTTTTACAGACTCTGCAAGTCCTCGTGGAAAAATCGCAAAATGTGCCCTCCTAGACCAGATCACTAGATTGTTCCCATTAAAAAATCTACTTGAACATGTTTTACAATTAGGAATATTTATTAATTTTTTTTTATTGTTTGTAACTTAATCAAAGAGGAGTGTTAAAAATCTTGATTGTCCACTATGACTGGCTGATACACAAAAGGGGATGAGAGTATTCTATCGTACACACATTCGTATTTTATATTTGTTTAATACAGTGGGTCTAAAACTTTAACTACTGGCGACCCAATTTTCAATCATAATTTTTATCACCCCCCCCAAATAATAATGTATTGAATGCAATAATAATGCACTTTGGGGGGAGGGTGCTAAAGCTACAATACGATCATAAATATAAACCGTACAAATTAACAAGATAAGCATTAAATTTTGTATATGTTACTTTTAAGTAATATATATTTTTAGTTCGAATATTCACTATAAAAGCGGGTTTTTTAGTTTGTTTTTAAACTATAATTTATTTTATAATTATTTTTACTGTACACGATAAAAATCACAAAATTCCAGCGAATAATTTAATTAAGAGAAAATATACTTAACTACTTTCAAGGACTTTACAATTTTTCTGTGATATTTTGAGAAAAAAATCCAATAAAACTAATGAAAATGTCCCATATCTGTGTGTCCTTAATAAAGGACATAAATCATGTTCATAGAAAATATTTTTGAACAAAAGTGGTCGTGCAGGGAACTCGATCAATACTAGTAACTTGATAGTAAAAAAAAAAAAAAAAAAAAAACGTTTGCAAACTCCCCCAAAAAAGAAAGCGAAATGTGATAAATTCATTTTAGTTCCCATTAAGACTGTCATATTGGAGGATACTATGTCAAGGTCATTGATAACAAACAGTTTTCGCAGAATTAACGATTTCGTGAACATCAGATGACTTTGCGGTCCCGTGTTAAAAGTGTATTCAATAGAACATATGGAAATTCTAAAAAAGAATTGCGTAAAAAGTTTTTCGTAATGCATTATATGATTCAGAATACTCATCTGGGCCAAATAATCCTTCAAAGTACTCAATATGCTTATCCATATATCATATAACTCATTCACATGGAAAAAAAGCAACAGAAAAATATTATTTAAAACTTTCCTAAAATAAAAATAGATGGAGTGAAACATATCAGTAAGTTTAAAGGTCAAATATATGATAGTCAAAAGTAATATTTTAGGTGTTAAAAGAAACGTAATAAAAATATCTCTCATCGTGTGATTACAGTAAAGCAAACAAAATGTCTTTTTTATTTGGTTATAGGATCAAAGACAGCTAATGAACGTTGGAAGTGGAATCTTTTATTTTTTATGATCACCAGATGATATATGTAAATATTATGAGTGTAAATGTGTATTTTTTATTATGACAGAAAGCATTTTGATTTTCTTCATTCTAAAAAAATTTTTTTTTAAACCTTTTATTTTCAATATGCTCGCGACCCCCCAGGGGGTGCTCCCCACAGTTTGAGAAACACTGGTTTAATATAATTTCTGAACTTTTTCCGGTTTTATAATTATATACTTTTTCGATTGCAGAATACTCTATATGTTGTACCAGAATTCTAAATCAGAAAACTAGCTGTGTTTTTGTGTTTAATTTACGACTTGAACAGAATGTTCATTCATGGTAGCGTTGGAATTAACTGACAGAAGAGATGTCTTAAAAACACACAAAAACATTTATTTCTATGAATTCCAGATTCATAATAAAGTTGCAAAAAGTAATCATAAGTGAGTTAATCGTAATCAACAACATTACAAATTCTACTTATCAAATATATATGAAAAAATGAAAACTCGCGGTTATCTTCTTTAGACTGTGTTTCGAATTTTGTGTAAATCCTTTTTATGTGCATGTGTAATACGTTAACATCACTTTATTTTATTTTAAAATTGTAATATGTGCACATAACGCCGTTCCTTACATAATAATGGCAATTCAAAGGAAACTTGATAAAATCGTGGCAATAGAGACAAGTTGACATCGTTTTTGGCAACCCTGTTGGTTCTTTTTATGCTCATTTGGGCGACTTGGCTACTTTATTGGTGAATATTTTTGGCGAGTTCAATGCCCTATGGATTCTTCTAGATATTAGTGCAGAAATCTACTAGTATCACGATCTATGGCGCAGGTGGATTTTTTTCAAAATATCTGTGAGAATTAAAAAGGGAGGCCTATGAAAAGGGAGGCACTAGCCGAAACTGAGTTAGTCTTGTTTTGACCATTGAAGAGTCTTTGCTTCGACCAGCAATTAGTTGGTATTGATTTGCCCGTAAAGCTTCAACCAGCGATTAGTGATTAGTTCGGCTGTTGAATTAGACGACTGAGTGCTTGCGAATAATCTTTAAACATACTTGGTTTTTTTAGACTCTGATATTTGTGGTTCAGCGCTGTAGAATGTATGAAGGTCTTTTGAGATTTATTTACTAAATTTAAGTACTTTATCCTGTATTTCAACGATTGTTTTTTGACAATAAACTCCCATTACTCCTGAAGAATTGCTTTGCTCTGATTCGCATAAAATTATCGAACCCCGATCAACGTAACAACTGATAACAAGGCTCTAGGACTTATTTTGAGATACGTTGACAGTTCAGATTGTAAGTCGAACTAGCATATGAACATATTTAATCGCTATCTTCCTCTTTGAACTCGATTCACTTAACATTAAACAGTATCTCTCGCTTACATGCATTACACTACCTTTAAAAAGAGGTTCTCACATATAGTGATTCATAAAGTATTTCCCTTTAAAGAAAACTAAGGTAACTCACAGCCCGCGCTACGAACATTTTTGCGGCCTGGCCAGTGCATTGAAACCTAAATCTTTACTAATATTGTAAACGCGAAAGTTTTTACAGAGAGAGATGTTTGCTATTCTTTCACTAAAAAACAACTGAATGGATTTTAATAAAACTTTACAGAAATATAGCGTGTACATCAGAATAACACATAAACTATAATTTATAAATATATTGTGTGAATTTTCCAAAATATAACGATAATTGTCAAGAAAGTAGGAAAACATTTAGCCATCTGCAAAAAAGCCCGTGGCAGCATTTATCAATCGTTTTGTGAAGTAAAACTTTCTCTTTTGTTTTGTCTACACCATGCCTCACTCACTTTTAATTCATTCCTTTCATCAGTGTAATCATTATTTTTTTAAATTTCATAATAAAACTAGATTTGGAAGGGAAAGGTGGCGGCAAGATATCAACATAAAATAAATACAACAGAAAGTAATATGAACATATTACACTTCCAGATATAAATTTTACACTATTTCAAAAGTTCATTACACAAAATTTGTAACAATGAGTAACTTTTGCTGAGAAGAGATCAGTTTAGGAAGGTGATTTTAAAAATCGAACCACAAGAGTATTACGGGGAGTTATAAATAAATAAAAATTCCTTTTATCAGCTATTAGATTTACAGACTTAAAATTTTAAAAAAAATATGTTGTTTTTTTTGTTCAGCTGAGATATGCAAAAAGCTTCTTTTTTGTTTAATTTGCGATTTTCGTATTAACTCATTAAAAACCTCTTTATCCTTCAATCTGTATTGTTTAATATTTCAATTTATCCTTGCGAAGAACGGGTACACCAGCTAGTGTAATATATAATAAATTATCAAATTTTTTCTCGAAATAAGTACTTTCAGGCAAGAGATGTCAAATGTCCAGATGTAAAGATTACTTTTTCGTTGTCCTTTTATATATGTTTATTATATTGTATTATTCGAAACAAACCTAATTGTTTTATGAAAATTGATTTTTTTTCGCGTTCCATCTACAGTTGAATCTTGTTCGTTTGGTCCAAGTCAACCTTTGAGTTGGACACCCTTATGTAATAGCCTCCGAGCAATTTATTAAAAGAAAGTGTGACTTCTTATTACAATGGATTTAATAATTATAGGCAAATGTTTTAAATTATTTAATTTGCAAAACAAATAAAGGTTTTTACCAGGACTGACTAGTCACTTGAATGGCATTCAAAATTGCCATGTCTGTCTCTATTGTGGTATTACGTACGACGTTGACAATCAATCAATAGCGCCCCCTTTCACTATATCTAGTATATTCCATATATAAGCGGCATTAATAATTTACAAACTTTGAGGCATTCTTAGAAAGTTTTAAGTATAAATTTATTTCAAATTCACCTATGATAATCCTCATATGCATTTTTAAAATACAGCAAATATTAAAAGTATGCATTTAAATAATTTTAAAAAGAAAATATGTACAAGAAACAAATTTCTTTTTCGTTTGTGAGTCTCTCTTTAAAAATCATTCTTTGAAAACTCGCCTTCTGTGCCTTAGAACCTTCGGATTTGTCATCTGCTGCAGTTGCTATTTTTTTTCTATGTGATCTATTCTCTAATAAGTTTATTAAAGAAAATCGTTTATTGTAGGGAGCGGGCAACTAGTGGCCCCCCATGACAGTCTGAAAACCAATTAGACAGAAAATGTTAGTTTTATTTGAGTCAACACATATTTGAGTACAGATTTTTTTACACGAAGTTGAAGTTGTCTGACTTGATCTATAGGCAATACTTCCTTATTACTTCTGATTTCAAAAAAGTCGTAGAATAGTGTGATAGGTGCGTTTGTGTTTCCCATCAAATGAAATGTGCTTGAAGTTAGATTATATGAATTTAGTGCAATAAAAATGAATTGAATAAAACTACCTCTGTTTTATTTAATTTGTATTTATTGAATTATATCAATAAAATGATATATATATATATATATATATATATATATATATATATATATATATATATATATATATATATATATATAATCAGCAAATGCATATATTGTAAACATGAAAATTACATTGTACAATAACCAAACAAGCCAATTTTCCTTTTGTATGTATAAGTGGAATCCAATGCATTTGTAGTATGCACTCCAATTTTACTTTTATTAAAATCATTTCTTTAATTACGTCCTCTCGGACACAAGACTTCTTGTAGTCCAATATAAAGCAGATGTTGCACTAGCAGGAGGCACTCCCCAGTTGTCTTTTGAGAAAACGAAGTAGAGAGGGACAATCGGATAGATGCTCCCCAGTCATTGACACGGATTTACAAGGAGGGCATAGCGGTGAATCAGCTAGACCAATCTTAAACAGATGGATATGCAGGTAATCATGTCCGGTGATGGCTCTGAAAGATGCCACACCCTTCACCCTAGGTAGGGCCGAAAGCTGAGCACGTCTTTGGCCATCGAGCAGACGAGACCGAGATTTGCCAACAGCCAGGTATGTAAGGGTAGAAACTGTCTTCTGTCAAAATTTGTCCCTGAGAAGTCGCTTGGCATTTCAAAGAAGCATCGGAAGGCAAGGTGGATGCAACGTCAAAACCTTATTGGCTAACTTATATAGGCTTGTTCATTTCCCTGAATTCAGCAATGGAATGGGAGCCACTGGAGAACGACTTATTTTCTAGTGCAGTGGTTCTCGAACTTTAACTACTGGCGAACTTAACTACTATTTTCCATCATAATTTTTATCGTGCCCCCCAAATAATAATGTATTGAATGCAATAATAATGCATTTTGGGGGCGATCTAAAGCACAATACGATCATAATTATAAACCGTACAAATTAACAAGATAAGTATTAAATTTTGTATATGTTACTTTTAAGTAATATATATATATATTTACTTTTTAGTTCGATTCACTATAAAAGCGTGTTTTTTTATTTGTTTTTAAACTATAATTTAATTTATAATTATTTTTACTATACACGATAAAAATCCCAATCCCAGTGAATAATTTAATTAAGAGAAAATATACTTACCCCTACTTCCAAGGACTTCACAATTTTTCTTTGAATTTTTGAGAAAAGAATCCAATAAAACTAATGAAAATGTTACAAATCTGCATGCCCTTAATAAAGGACATAACGCATGTTTATAGAAAATATTTTTGAACAAAAGTGGTCGCGCAGGGAACTCAATCGAAACTAGTAACTTGATTGTAAAAAAAGCGTTTTACACTCCCCCAAAAAAGAGGGCGATTTGTGGTAAATTCATTTTAGGTCTCATTAAGACTGTCTTATTGGAGGATACTCTGTCAAGGTCATTGGTAACAAATAAACAGTTTTCCCAGAATTAACGATTTCGTGAACATCAGGTGACTCTGCGTATCTATCCCGTGTTAAAAGTATATTCAATAAAACATATGGATATTAGTTCTAAAAAAGAATTGCGTAAAAAGTTTTACGTTATGCATTGCATGTTGGCCAAATAATTCTTCAAAGTACTCAATACGCTTATACATATATCATATAACTCATTCACATGGAAAAAAAGCAACAGAAAAATATTATTTACAACTTTCCTAAGAGAAAAACGGATGGAGGGAAACAAACCAGAAGTTTGAAGGTCAAATAAATGATACTCAAAAATAGCATTTTAGGGGTTATAGAAGAAACGTAATAAAAAAATCTCACATCGTGTGATTACAGTAAAGCAAACAAAATGTCTTTTTTTATTTGGTTATAGGATCAAAGATAGCTAGTGTACGTTTGAAGTGGAATGCTTTATTTTTGATGATAACCAGATGATATATATAAATTATATGAGTGTAAATGCGCATTTTTTATTAAAACATTTTGTGTGCTTTTCTTCATTCCAAAAAATTATTTTTTAAACCTTTTATTTTCAATACGCTCGCACCTCCCTAGCAGGAATACCGCGCCCCCGGGGGGCACGCCCCACAGTTTGGGAAACACTGTTCTAGTGCAAAGAAATGAGTTAATAAGTTGCTAGCACTCGAACTCAAGTTTTGATGGGAATAGATTGTAGCCAGACGCGGGTCTTAATTGCTGCTTGAGAATCTATGAATATTACAGTATTTTGGCCTGGAGTAGCACTAATATCTCTAAAAGCCATAATAATTGCAAAAATATCACCTTCACTATTGTCTGACAAAGCACTAAGAGGTTCCTTAAAATTAAGAGGTTTTATTAAAATGTAAAAGTATATATATATATTATATATATATATATATATATACATATTTCTCATCTGAATATTCGTCACATAGGAGCATTGTGTAATGGCGAGTAATTATAATTTTTCGGTACACACATGAAACAAGATCCATATCTAGTGTAAAACTAAATAACGAGGAACTGAGCTATCTGTTCCGTGATGATTTAATCAGAAGCTAGAGTTTTTTTTTTTTTTTTTCGTAAGCGTCTGAAGACAGAAATTTTTTTTTAAATAATTCTTTCGCAAGAATACAATTTGTTAAAAATTACAATTGCCTATGAATAAATAATATGCATTAAATATGTCGGGTTTCTTTTAATTCAGGAAAAAATAAATTCTACAAAATATAACCTAAACAAAAAAAAGTATCTCCAAAAAACAAAATGTCTTAATTAAGACCCAGGAGAGCTACCATAAAATAAGTTATGGAAATGGGTAAATTAGATCCAGTAAAGGTAGGAGGTGAAGAATAAAGGAAAATATATCTTTACGAGTTGTTTCTTGAAACTACTCAAAACAAAAGAAACAGAACCGTGCAAAACAGGCCAGTTTTACGATATCATAAAACTCTCTAATTGCTTTTTAAATACCATCTTATTTTTACATACCTTATTTATTCTTTTTTGTTCACTGTAATAGTAATAACATTCTTCTTTTACCTCTAAAAAATTCTGATTTTTATTTTTAGGTTTAAATGAATTTGAAGATACATTAGCAATTACTCATTCCCTAGTTTCGATTTATTATGCAATGGTTATGTTACACTGAAAAACTACAAATTTTTTTTTTCGGTATTAGTACATATTTTAATTTAAAACATTTCACTCCAAAATATTTTGGCCTTTACAAAGTACCATTAAGGTGACAAAGTACGATTCATTTGACAAAAATTGTTCAAAAAGTCAAACCTAATTTTTTTTTTTTACCTATAAATTAATCTTTATATAAAGGGTGTTTTTTTAGAGGTATAGAACTTTAAATTGTAATAAAACAACGATGTATTATTCGATTGACATGAAGTTTTTTTTATTCGAAAGATAATCTTGTGGCATTACATTTTAAATATGATTTCTGGCATAGGACTGCCATGGCTGGCTCCGATGTAGTCCAATCTGGACGTCCATTTTTCGATAACTTTTTCCAACATTTGTGGCCGTATTTGGCAATAACACGGCGAATGTTGTCCACCAAATGGTCAAGCGTTTGTGGCGTATCCGCATAGACCAATGACTTTACATAGTCTCACAGAAAATAGTCTAGCGGTGTTAAATCACAAGATCTTGGAGGCCAATTCACGGGTCCAAAACGTGAAATTAGGCGGTTACCCAACGTGTCTTTCAATAAATGGATTGTTGCACGAGCTGTGTGACATGTTGCGCCGTCTTGTTGGAACCACAGCTCCTGGACATCATGATTGTTCAATTCAGGAAGGAAAAAGTTAGTAATTGTGGCTCTATACCGATCACCCTTGACTGTAACATTGTGGCCTTCATCGTTTTTGAAGAAGTACGGACCAATGATTCCACCAGCCCATAAAGCGCACCAAACAGTCAGTCTTTCTGGATGTAACGGTGTTTCGACATACACTTGTGGATTAGCTTAGCTCCAAATGCAGCAGTTTTGTTTGTTGACGTAGCCATTCAACCAGAAGTGCACTTCATCGCTAAACAAAATCCGCTTATGAAAATCGGGAACAACGACAATCTCGTTTTGGGCCCATTCGACGAATCTACGCATTGCTTGATGATCGTTTTGATGAATTGCCCAACCAAACTAAGAATAAATCACTTGACAGCTGTTAAATCGGTCGCCATCTTGGAAAGTATAACCAACTTAAACTTCTATACCTGAAAAAAAAAACACTCTTTACTTTTCTATAACCACACAAAATTTGAAAGCTCTAAATTTAAAAAAATGTAGAATTAGGATAGCTTTTACGTTCGTTTTTCTTCACATCATTTAAGAAACAAATCAAAACTTTCAACTTACTTATCTAAGAAAGATAAAATAACTAGTTTGTCTGTATATAAAATGCTAAGGATTTTTTTCTTCTGTACCTAATATGCTTTGAATTTTTTTTTACATATTTCTAATAGTACATGTAACAGAAGTTGGTGTGCGTTTTCGAATCAAAGTAGTATTTCTGTTTTTAAAATAATATTTGAACTATTTTTTTTCTTTTTTAAGGCATTTCCAATGAATATTCATAAAAAGAAATATTGTCCAAATACCAATCGTGTTATCGTAAAACCCATACGAACTTTTGTTATGCATAGCTTGATGTACATGTAAATCAAATTTCAAGCATGTACGTAAATTTTTGTAGAGAGAAGGAGAAGTATTTTAAAATCACTTAACACATATATACTGTTTGTTTCTTTAAAAACTTAAATGGCTGGCTTTTTATGAAATTTTGAGCACAAAATGTGTTTTACATAGTATACACATCGGAAGCAACCAAAAAAGTTTTGAAAATCCTTAAATTAAAAATGTTTGCGTAAATCATACCATGTTCTCTTAATAATATTAATTTTATTTGATTAAACTAAACGTGCTAATACAAGAAATCAAAATCTTCATGGTTTGGATGACGATGTGAGTGAGACCTATATTAACGTCGCAATATAAATTTATTCAAGGGCTGTTTGCGACGAATATCGTAATTTTGAAATGTGACCACGTGACTAAGACAACATCTATTTGTCTCTCGGCACTGGCATATCCTCTCCTAACTCCCATAGCGACGGGAGGATGTTTGAGCTTTGACAGATTTAACGTACAGCGTCCGCCTTCACACAACTGATTTTCAGCAGAACCAAGATCGAACTAATGGCACGTCAGTCACGAGTCCATGACCTTAACCATTAATCTGCCGGGGGCCTAATAGATAATACATGGATGGTAGGTAATAAATGGCAGCATTAGTTTGTGGAGTAAATAGTCAAAAGTTTCTCGCATCTGGAATTTAAAAAATGTTAAACGTAGTAACATCTTACTCCACTGGAGTAGATTGTTAGATTTAAATTTTTACTATTAACGAGTTGCAGCATTTTAATTTGTATTTTTTGGTTTGATATTTATGTTTACCACAGAAATTATTGCCATGAGCTCATTGCTAGTGTTGTTTTTGCCGAGTCATATGTTCGAGTCCTGATGTCAATTAAGAATCACCTCGAAGAGCACGGTCAAATAGTTGAAGCTCAATATAATCATCTTGGTATTGTGTAGAAATTTGCACAGTAATGCGTCAGATGATCTATTGTCATCATAACTGGATCGCGGCTTTAATTTATCAGGTCAATCTTCAATAGTATTAATACATCTTGAAAGGTGACGTTAATAAGTACACATTTACTCAAGCAGTTCCTGCAGCTGAAATCCTAAAATTGTCCTAAATTTGACCTAGCTGTTGTTTTGTGATGATCTTAAATTACATGATATATTTAAAGTTAGGATTGAGGAAAAATCAATTTTTGCTTTATTTATTTAAAAAGAATTAAATTCGTAATTGAATTGATACATTTTGATAAAATTCATACTTAGTATTGAATAAGTATATGGGAAGCACAAGTTAAATTGCCGAGAATTCTATTCTAAATTTCTCTCAAGACCCTTATGTGGAAAAGTGTGGATAATAGAGTGCAAAACTTGCATCAAACAGTGTTACTTAAAAACAAGGGTGGGCTAAAGTTGTTAAAACCTTTTGATTGTTATTCACTGTTTTGGTTCTTTTCTTACTGGTAAAAGATTTCTTGCAATGACATATTAGCTCTTCCAGTTGAAGCGTTTGTGTTAGTTAGAAATAAGTATTACACCTAGTATATATATATATATATATATATATATATATATATATATATATATATATATATATATATATATATATATATATATATATATATACAACGGCTATTTTTTAAGTAATGTCCATTGGTGCGTATAGTTCCCCAGTTAGCACGTACGCTGCAACAGGTCTTATCTGCCTGCGTCATAGACCAGGGTCCCTTGCGAACACACTCGCACCATTTCCAGCTCTGTAACATTCGTGTAAGCCTGGTTGTGTGTCTTTAAAATGTTTAAGGTGATCGAATCGCCCGCCAAGTGTGAGATATGGTCTGTTAGCCGTTTTTTGACAACGAGAAACATGTCGGCGGCAGACATTTCTCCCAGATAACAGAAGCTTATGACACAAAAGTAATTAGTCATAGCAAAGTTCGAAAGTGGGTTAAGACAGCGTTTCTCAAACTGTGGGCGTGCCCCCTTGGGGGGCCCGACGACTCTACGAGGGCAGCGCGAGCATATTGAAAAGTCAAAAACAAAAGATTATTTTAAAAATATATTAATTTACTGACAGTAAACAAACAAAATATATTCAGACATAATAAAAAATAAAATACACATTTACACTGATATATTACACTTATAAATGTATCAGTTCACCACAATGTATCCCATAATTAATTTAACAATACTCAGTTTAGAACAAGTTTAATAATTACCACTGAACTCATGGGATTGTCATATATAAAATTATATACAAAAACGAACGCTTATCTTTATAATTTTTACGGCTCATAATTAATCCCTTAACTACTGATTAAAATTTACGAGATTCATTTTCTACGTAAGAGCGAGTATATGTGGTGTATTGGGAGGGTGTGGAATGAAGAATAACGAAGAACAAATAATCTGAAATAAGTAAATCCTTCGCAAGCATTGCCAAGGTCTTTTATTGCCTTCCAAAGCCTTCGGAATGATTTTATGGATAACATTGGAAGGAAAAGACCGTACTTCGGAAAGACGTAAATATACGTCGGGGGAAATTAACGCTTCCAATAAGTAAGACGTAAATATACGTCGGGGAAATCAACGCTTTGACTAAGTAAGACGTAAATATACGTCGGGGAAATCAACGCTTTGACTAAGTAAGACGTAAAAATACGTCGGGGAAATCAACGCTTTGACTAAGTAAGACGTAAATATACGTCGGGGAAATTAACGCTTTGAGTAAGTAAGACGTTTATATACGCCGGTGGAACTTAACAGGTTAAGATCGTATTGTAGTTTTAGCGACGAAGTATAGTATTAGTGAATTCAATGCATAGTTATTGTGTTAGGGGGGGGCGCGAAAAAAATTATGATGGAATATTGGGTCGCGGATATTGAAACTTTGAGAAGCAAGCCTGGGTCAAGAAGTTTAAAGGTGGGCGAATAAACGTCAATGATAAAGAGCGCTCACAGACCGGCCTTCTGTAATCACTTGTGATTTGATGCAAGCAGTTGAAACAGAAATTCGTGAGAACAGGAGATTCCCGATAACCACTCTTTCATTGGAATACCCCAACGTTTCTCGGTCGGTGGTGTATAAAATTGTGACTGAAGACCTTAACTTTTAAGAAATTGTGTGCTCGGTGGGTACCTATACTACTCACAGTGGAACACAAAGAGAGGAGGTTTGCCATATAATTGAACTTTTTGATTTGGTACGAGGAAGAAGGTGATGGCATATTGAGTCGAATCGTTACTGGAGATGAAAAATGCGTATTCCATATCACCCCGGAATCAAAGCAATAGTGGATAGAATGGCGACACACGTCCATCAAGTTCAAAGTCAAACATAGCAACAGTGTTCTGGGACTGGTGCGATTTTCTGCTGGTGGACTTAATGCAACAAGGAACAGCAATCAACTCAGGTGCCTACTGTGCAACTCTGCGGAAGCTCCGAAGAACATTGGAAAACAAACCGCTCGGGGTGCTGTCAAAAGGTGTTTTGATCCTTCATGATAACGCAAGCCCTCAGACTTCTCGAAAGAGTCGGGAGTTAATCGAATCTTTTGGCTAAGAGGTTTTGGACCATGCACCATACAACCCTGACCTCTCTCCGAGCGATTTCTACCTTTTCCGGTGCCTTAAATACAGTGTTGGTGGGAAGTGTTTCAGTGACAACGAAGAAGTGAAAGCGGCCGTGAACTCTTGGCTGTCCGACCAGGCGGCAGACTTCTTTGAAGAGGGTTTTCAAAACTTAGATTAAAGGTATAACAAGTGCATTAGAAACTCGACAAATATGTAAAAATAGGCAAAAGTATATACAATCCTAAAATAAAGGTATTTTGAAACAAAATATTGTTTGTTTTTTTAAGAAAAAACAAACTGTCCTTACTTAAAAAACAACCCTCGTATATAAATCTATTTTTTTTGTCTGTGTTGAGCTTGACTGCTGCTTACAAATGCTCTTAACAGTTCTGTTTTACTTTCATGGTATGCACATTCATAAAATATTAATTTCTTTAACAACCTCATATTTGTTATGTTTTAGCAAACTGCTATTTTGCTGAAGCAATTGCTAAGCATGGTTAAAATGAGCTTAAACGTAAAAAGCATTTTACGATTTGTTTCCTCTTCATTTCAGCAAATTTTAGGAATTCAATTAACTGTAGAAGGACTGTGTTTAGGAATTACTATTTTTATGGTTATCTATCGTAAGTTAAGTACTAATAAGTTGCTTCTTTTATGTTCAAGATGTGTATTACTTAATACACACACATAATTACATATTTATAAAATTTTCTGCATGTAATATAAAAGTTTAAAGTTTAAAAACATAATAACATAATACATTTTACATATAATATATAATATATTAATTACAGGTGAAGGTTGGCTAGACAAAAAACATGTTTAGACCTGACATTTGGTTCTTAAAGCAGAGAGCTTTCAATTTTACTACTGTGACTGACTAATATTTCTACAATTCTGACTAGTTACACTTAGATTTTTTTATCACTATTTATACAAACTATAAGGGGTGATATGTATATATATATATATATATATATATATATATATATATATATATATATAAAGTTATTTTAGAAAACCTCCGTAATTAAAAGCTTAGTAAAGTTATTAGTTTCCACAAATATAAAATTATCATAATAAAAGTTTTGAAAAAGGCTAAGTATTAATTTTAATGTTGATCCATACAAAGAAATAAGAGGTTTACCTCAAGTTGGACCTACTAGTAATAAGTAATTTGATTCATATTCACATTATTAGGAAACTAGTGGTTTTAGAAAACATTTCAGTACTTTTAGGTGTACTGATGATCTATTAGTTTTAGATAAAAATAATAAATTTAGTTTTAATAATTCTATTTATTCTCTAAAATCCATGCCTCGTCAAAAACTATCTATAACTTTTAAAACGGGTTAACTTGATATAACTTTGCAATAATATAAATAACAAACTAAATAAAAATATTTTGATAAAAGTGATGCATTTAACTTTAATATCATAAATACATGTTTCTCTAATTATAGTATTATTTTGTATTGTATTTGTATTATAGAAATATTATTATCAATTATTTATACGTAACGATACATTGGTTAGTAAGAAACCATTTATTATATTAAATTTTAATTAGATTATACACTCTTGCGTAGAACATGATTATACTATTATTTTTTTTTATAATTAAGTTACTCATAATTTCAAGATTTATAGTAGACTTTTAGAAATATTTTCAGCTTTCTTTTTTTTTATTTCCATATTTTCTAAAACATTTATGTATTTTTTTTTCTGAATATTTTTTTAACTCTTGTGTTTTTATTTTACTGCATACAGTAACAAGATGTCGGTAAAATAATTCTAAATATACATATATTGATTTTTCATTGTATTGCTATCAAAGTGGGTTATTTGTCTTTTTACCCGAAATTTTCATATGCAAAGCAATTGGACATTTATTTTCCTTTTAAAGACACATTGTGATTGCTTCCCTTACATATGAAGCATAAATAACTCTTTAAATTTAAAAAAATAAAAGCAAACAACAAAAATAATTACGCATATTTAAAAAAAGAATCAACGTATTTTTCTTTAAGTGAAATTTTGTATACTAATGAACAATATAAATTTAAAAAAATAAACATCATGACGATGTGTGTCATGAAAGGTTTAAGGCAATGAGAGCTCAAAATGAGTAACTAACATATAATAAGCATAACATAAAATGTAATAAGATGAAATATAGCACTGATTCTCTAGCAATCATTTTTTAATAATATATAAGGATAGGTACTATGTAAAGTCATTGAAGGGATAATTTTATAATACATTGTGTCTGAAAACTCGTAGTAAAACATTTAAAGTAAATGACGCATGAACGTTTTTGTACATAAGAAATTGTTTATGTGTAGATGGCGCATTAAACACGAATGCAAGAAAAATGCATGAAAGTAAACATAAATTATTTACTTACATGTCGTTAACCAAGTGTTTTTCCTCGCAAAGAGTAAACAGGATTCTTACAAGCAACAACTGTGGTTATCAGTGACTGTCAATGGTTTTTCATGTAAGCTATTCATGTTTACCTACATGTGTTGTAAAGGGTGTTTTTTTAGAAGTATAGAACTTTAAATTGCAATAAAACAACGAGGTATTATTCGATTGACATGCATTACATTTTAAATATGATGATTTCTGGCATAGGACTGCCACGGCTGGCTCGGATGTAGTCCAATCTGGACGTCCAATTTTCGATGACTTTTTCCAACATTTGTGGCCATATATCGGCAATAACATGGTGAATGTTGTCTTCCAAATGGTCAAGCGTTTGTAGCTTATTCGCATAGACCAATGACTTTACATAGCTCCACAGAAAATAGTCTAGCGGCGTTAAATCACAAGATCTTGGAGGCCAATAAACAGGTACAAAACGTGAAATTAGGCGGTCACCCAACGTGTCTTTCAATAAATCGATTGGGGCACGAGCTGTGTGACATGTTGCGCCGTTTTGTTGGAACCACAGCTCCTGGATATCATGATTGTTCAATTCAGGAATGAAAAAGTTAGTAATCATGGCTCTATACCGATCACCATTGACTGTAATGTTGTGGCCTTCATCGTTTTTGGATAAGGATTCCACCAGCCCATAAAGCGCACCAAACAGTCAGTTTTTCTGGATGTAACGGTGTTTCGACATACACTTGTGGATTAGCTTCACTTCAAATGCGGCAGTTTTGTTTGTTGACGTAGCCATTCAACCACAAGTGCGCTTCATCGCTAAGCAAAATTCGCTTATGAAAATCAACCATTATTTTCGAAATAAAAATGCACAATTTGAAAGCGTTGTTCGGGCGTGAGTCTATTCATGATGAATTGCCAAACCAAACTGAGAATAAATTACTTGACAGCTGTTAAATCGGTCACCATCTTGGAAA